>JANJGN010001366.1:0-150481 GCA_026770705.1 Isurus oxyrinchus | reverse complement strand
ATATTCCAAACAGACTCCAGTGTCTCCCTGCGGTTTCGCTATAGTCCAAACTGACACCAGTGGCATTCTGCTGTTTCTCTATAGCCAACATTCACTTCTTTGACTCTCTACAGTTTCCCTATAGTCCACAGTAACTCCACCAGCTCTCTCCGGTTTCCCTATAGCCCACGCTGACTTTCAATGGTTCTCTATGGCCCCACTGACTCCAGTGGCTCTCTACGGTTTCCCATTAGTCCACACCGACTCCAGTGGCTCCCTACGGAGTCCCTAGAGCCCACACAGACTCCAGAGGCTGTCTACGGTTTCCCTATTGTCCACAGGAACTCCAGTGGCTCTACTACGATTTCCCTACACCCTGCACTGATTCCAGCGGCTCTACATGTTTTCCCTATAGTCCACATTGAATCTTGTGGCTCCCTGCGGATTCCCTAGAGCCCACACGGACTACAGAGGCTGTCTACGGTTTCCCTATTGTCCACATGAACTCCAGGGGCTCTCTACGTTTTCCCCATACTGCACACTGATTCCAGCGGCTCTACATGTTTTCCTTATAGTCCACATTGACTCCAGTGGCTCTCTGCGGTTTCCCCGAGATTCCACAATAACTCCAGTGGCACTCTACGGTTACCCTATGATCTGCACTGCATTCTTCAGCCCTCAACCGTCTCCCTATAGCCCACACTAACTCCAGTGGCTCTCTATGGTACCCATATATCCCACACTGACAGCAGTGGCTCTACGGAATCAATATTACCGACACTAACTCCATTGGTTCTCTACGGTTCCCCAATATCCCACACTGACTCTAGTGACTCTCTTTGGTTTCCCTAGAGTCTGCGATTGACTCCAGTGTCTCCCTATGGTTTCCCCATTGCCAACACAGATACCAGTGGCTCTACGTGATTTCGCTATATCTCACACTGATCTTCAGTGGTTCTCTACGGTTTTCCTATATCCCACATATTTCCACCTGTTATCTACAGTTTCCGTAAAGCCCACACTGACTCCAGTGGTTTTCTACGCTTTCCCTATAGCCCCCAGTGACAGCAGTGGCTCTCTCCGGTTTCCCTGTAGCCTGCGATTGACTCCAGTGGCTCTGCACGGATTCTCCATAGCTGCCACTGATTCCAGTGGCTCTATACAGTTTCCCTATAGCCAACCCTGACTCCAGTGGCTCTCTACAATTCCTCTATAGCCCACACTAACTCCAGTGGCTCTCTACGTTTTCCCTATAGTCCAGACAGACTCCAGTGGCTCTCTACGTAATCCCTATACCCTACACTGATTCCAGCGGCTCTACATGTTTTCCCTATAGTGAACATTGACTCCAGTGGCACTCTACGGTTTCCCTATAGTCCACAATGACTTCAGAGGCTCGCTACGTATTCACTATATGCCACACAGAATCCGGCGCCTCTCTACGGTTTCCTTATAAACCACTCAGCCTCCTGTGTCTCTCTACAGTCTCTCAATAGTCCACACTGACTCCAGTGGCATTCTGCGGTTTCCCTATAGCCAGCACTGACTCCAGTGGTTCTCTACAGTTTCCCTAAAGTCCACACTAACTCCACTGGCTCTCTCCGGTTTCTCTATAGCCCAAGCTGACTTTCAGTAGTTCTCTACTGTTTTCATATAGACCACAATGTCTCCAGTGGCTCTCTGAGTATTCGCTATATCCCACACTGACTCCACTGGCTCTCTACGGCTTACCTAAAGCTCACACTGACTCCAGTGGATCTCTAAGTTTACCCTATAGTCCACATGGACTCCAGTGGCTTTCTATGTTTTCAATAGACCCAACACTGATTCCAGCGGATCCACATGTTTTCCCTATAGTCAACATTGACTCCAATGGCTCGGTACGGTTTCACTTTAGAGAACAGTGACTTCAGAGGCTCTCTATGTATTCCCTATATCCCACACGGACTCTAGCGCCTCTCTAAGGTTTCCCTATATTCCACACAGACTCCAGTGTCTCCCTGCGGTTTCGCTATAGTCCACACTGACACCCATGGCATTCTACGGTTTCCCTATGGCCAACATTGACTGTTTTGGCTCCCTACAGTTTCCCTCTAGTCCACAGTAACTCCACCAGCTCTCTACGGTTTCTCGATAGACCACACTGACTTTCAAAGTTTATCTATGGCCCCACTGACTCGAGTGGCTCTCTACGGTTTCCCATTAGGCCACACCGACTCCAGTGTCTCCCTCCGGATTGCCTAGAGCCCACACGGACGCCAGAGGCTGTCTACGGTTTCCCTATTGTCCAGAGGAACTCCAGTGGCTCTCTACGATTTCCCAATACCCTACACTGATTGCAGCAGCTCTACATGTTTTCCCTATAGTCCACATTGAATCCAGTGGCTCTCTACGGTTTCCCATTGGGCCACACCGACTCCAGTGTCTCCCTCCGGATTGCCTAGATCCCAGACGGACTCCAGAGGCTGTCTACGGTTTGCCTATTGTCCAGAGGAACTCCAGTGGCTCTTTACGATTTCCCAATACCCTACACTGATTGCAGCAGCTCTACATGTTTTCCCTATAGTCCACATTGAATCCAGTGGCTCTCTACGGTTTCCCTAGAGTCCGCAATTCTTTCTGTGGCTCTCTACGTATTCCCTATATCCCACTCTGACTCCTTTGGCTCTCTATTGTTTCCCAATAGCCCATACTAACTCCAGTGGCTTTCCACGGTTACCCCATGATCCACACTTACTCGAACGGCTCTCTTCAGTCTCCCTATATCCAACACAACCTCCAGTGGCTCTCTACGGTACCCCGATATCCCACACTGACAGCAGTGTCTCTCTACGGATTCAATATTGCCAAACTAATTCCATTGGTTCTCTACGGTACCCCAATATCCCACACTGACTCCAGTGGCTCTCGACAATTTCTCTATAGCCCACATTAAGTGCAGTGGCTCTCTACATTTTCCCTTTACCCTACACTGATTTCAGCTGCTCTACCTGTTTTCCCTATAGTCCACATTGACTCCAAAGGCTCTCTTCCGTTTCTCTATAGTCCACAATGGCTTCAGGGGCTCTCTAGGTATTTCCTAAATCCCACATGCAATCCAGTGCCACTCCACAGTTTCCCTATAGTCCACACTCAATCCATCGGTTCTCTACAGTTTCCCTATAGCCCACAGTGACTCCAGTGGCTTTCTACAGCTTCCCTGTAAACCACTCTGACTCCAGTGACTCTCTACGGATTCTCTATAGCCGACACTGATTCCACTGATTCCAGCAGCTCTAAACCATTTCCCTATAGCCAACACTCAGTCCAGTGGCTCTCTACAATTTCCCTATAGCCCACACTAACTCCAGCGGCTCTCTACTGTTTCCCTATTGTCCACAGGAATTCCAATGGATCTCTATCTTTTCCCTATACCCTACACTGATTCCAGCGGCTCTACATGTTTTCCCTAAAGTCCACATTGTCTCCAGTGGCTCTCTACGGTTTCCCTACAGCCCACACTAACTCCAGTGTTTATCTATGGTTTCCCAATGGTCCAAAGCGACTCCACCGGCTTTCTACATTCTCCCTATGGCCCACACTCACTGCAGTGGCTCTGTACGGTACCCCTATATCCCATACTGACTCCAGCAGCTCTCTGCGTTTTCCCTATATCCTGGATTGACTCCAGTCTCTCTTTATGTTTTCCATATATCCCACATGATTCCACCGGCTCTCTATGGTTTCCCTAAAGCCCACACTGACTCGATTGGTTCTCTACGGTTTCCCTATAGCCCACACTGACACCAGGGGCTCTCTCCGGTTTCCCTATAGCCTGCGATTGACTCCAGTGGCTCTCTACAGATTCTCTAAAGACGCCACTGATTTCAGCGGCTCTATACCGTTTCCCTATAGCCAACCCTGACTCCAGGGGTTCTCTACAATCTCTCGATAGCCCACACTAACTCCAATGGCACTCTACGGTTTCCCTATATTCCACACGGACTCCAGTTGCTCTCTACATTCTCCCCATACCCTACAATGATTCCAGCGGCTCTCCATGTTTTCCCTATATTCCACACAGACTCCAGTGTCTCCCTACGGGTTCCCTATATTCCACACAGACTCCAGTGTCTCCCTATGGTTTCCCTACAGTGCACTCTAACTCCAGTGGCATTCTTCGGTTTCCCTATAGCCAACACTGACTCCAGTGGCTCTCTACAATCTCTCTATAGCCCACTCTAACTCTAGTGGCTCTCTAAGTCTTTCCCTATACCCTACTCTGATTCCAGCAGCTCTACATGTTTTCCCTTAGTCAACATTGTCTTCAGTGGCTCTCTACGGCTTCCCTATAGACAACAATGACTCCAGAGGCTCTCTACATTTTCCCTATATCCCACACAGACTCCAGCGCCTCTCTAAGATTTCCCTATATTCCATACAGTCTCTAGTGTCTTCCTATGGTTTCACTATAGTCCACACGGACTCCAGTGGCTCTCTAAGTATTTCCCTATACCCTACTCTGATTCCAGCAGCTCTACATGTTTTCCCTTAGTCAACATTGTCTTCAGTGGCTCTCTACGGCTTCCCTATAGACAACAATGACTCCCGAGGGTCTCTACATTTTCCCTATATCCCACACAGACTCCAGCGCCTCTCTAAGATTTCCCTATATTCCATACAGTCTCTAGTGTCTTCCTATGGTTTCCCTATAGTCCACACTGACTCCAAAAGCTCTCTCCGGTTTCTCTATAGCCCACACTGGCTTTCACTGGTTCTCTACGGTTTTCATATAGACCACAATGACTCCACTGCCTCTCTACGGTTTACCTAAAGCTCACACTCACTCCAGTGCATCTCTACGGTTTCCCTATAGCCGCCACTGACTCCCGTGTCTCTCTACAGTTTCCCATTAGTCCACACCGACTCCAGTGGCTCCCTACGGATTCCCTATAGTCCACAGGAACTCCAGTGGCTCTCTACGTTTTCCCTATACCCTACACTGATTCCTGCGGCTCTACATGTTTTCCCTATAGTCCACATTGATTCCAGTGGCTCTCTACAGTTTCCCCAGAGTCTGCCCTTGACTCCAGTGTCTCTCTATGGTTTCCCTATTGCCCACACAGATGAAAGTGGCTCTACATATTTTTCCTATATCTCGCACTGATCTTCTTTGTTCTCTACTGTTTCCCTGTAGATCGCAATGTTTCCAGAGGCTCTCCACGGTTTCCCTATATCCCACATGGTTCCACCGGCTCTCTACGGTTTCCCTCTAGCCCCCACTGACACCAGTGGCTCTCTCCTGTTTCCCTACAGCCAACTCTGTCTCCAGTGGCTCTCTACATTCTCTCTATAGCTGTCACTGATTCCGGCGGCTCTATACAGTTTCCCTATAGTCCACACGAACTCCAGTGGCTCTCTACATTTTCCCCATACCCAACAGTGATTCCAGTGGCTCCACATGATTTCCCTATAGCCAACATTGAATCCAATGGCTCTCTACGGTTTCCCTATAGTCCACAATGCTTTCATAGGCTCGCTACGTATTCACTATATCCCTAACGGAATCCAGCACCTCTCAACAGTTTCCCTATAGTCCACACGGACTGCAGTTGTTCTCTATGTTTTCCCCATACCCTACACTGATTCCAGCGGCTCTGCATGTTTTCCCTATATTCCACACAGACTACAGTGTCTCTCTACGGTTTGCCAATAGTTCTCAATGACTCCAGTGGCATTCTGCGGTTTACCTATAGCCAACACCGACTCCAGTGTCTCTCTGCAGTTTCCCTACAGTCCACACTAACTCCTCCAGCTCTCTCCGATTTCTGTATAGCCCAAGCTGACATTCAGTGGTTCTCTACTGTTTCCCTGTAGACCACAATGACTCCAGTGGCTCTCTACGGATTCCCTATGTCCCACCCTGTCTCCATTGGCTCTCTACGGTTTCCCTAAAGCTCATACTGAATCCACTTGTTCTCTACGATTTCACGATAGCACCCAATGATTTCACTGGGGCTCTGCGGTTTCCAAATAGTCCACACCGACTCCAGTGGCTCCCTACGGTTTCCCTAAAGCCCACACTGACTCCTGAGAACTCTGCAATTTCCCCATAGTCCACAGTCACTCGATCAGTTCGCTACAGTTTCCCTATAGACCACAGTGATTCCAATGGTTCTCTACCGCTTCCCTGTGTACCACTCTGACTCCAGTGGCTGTCTACGGATTATCTATAGCCGAGACTGATTCCAGCAGCTCTATACCTTTTCCCTACAGCCAACAGTCAATCCAGTGGCTCTCTATAATTTCCCTATAGCCCACACTAACTCCAGTGGCTCTCTACAGTTTCCCTATTGTCCGCAGGAACTCCACTGGCTCTCTACGTTTTCCCTATACCCTACACTGATTCCAGCGGCTCTCCATGTTTTCCCTATACTCCACATCGTCTCCAGTGGTTCTCTACGGTTTCCTTATAGTCCCCACCCACTCCAGTGGCATTCTGCGGACTCCCTATAGCCTGCTTTTGATGCCAGTGGCTCTTTACAGTTTCTCTATAGCCCACACTAAATCCCGTGGTTAACTTCGGTTTCATAGTGGTCCAAACTGACTCCACCCGCTTTCTACGTTCTCCCTATGTCCCGCACTAACACCAGTGGCTCTGTACAGTACCCCTATATCCCACACTGACTCCAGCGGCACTCTGCGCTTTCCCTACAGCCTGCGATTGACCCCAGTCTCTCATTACATTTTTCCTATATCCCACACTGACTCCAGCGGCATTCTACACTTTCTGTACAGTCTGCACTCACTCCATCGGTTCTCTATGGCTTCCCTATAGAACACAGTGACTCCAGTAGTTCTGTACGGTTTCCCTCTAAACCACTCTGACTCCAGTGGCTCTTTAAAGATTCTGTATAGCCGACACTGATTCTAGCAGCTCTTTACGTTTTTGCTATAGCCAACCCTCAATCCAATGGCTCTCTACAATTTCCCTATAGCCCACACTAACTTCAGTGGCACTCTACGTTTCCCCTATATCCCAAACTGACTCCAGCGCTTCTCTACGGTTTCGCAATAGACTGCGATTGATCCAGTGGCTCTCTTCGCTTTCCCTATAGCCCACACTGACACCAGTAGCTCTCTATAGTTTTCCTATAGCCTGTGCTATATCCCACATGATTCCACGGGCATTCTACGGTTTCCCTCTCACCCACACTGACTCCAATGGCTCTCTCCGGTTTCCCTATAGCCTGCGATTGACTCCAGAGGCTCTCTACGGATTCTCTATAGACGTCAATGATTCCAGCAGCTCTATACCATTTCCCTATAGCCAGTCCTGAAACCAGTGGCTCGCTACAATTTCTCTATAGCCCACACTAACTCCAGTGGCTCTCTACGATTTCCCTATAGTCCACACAGACTCCAGTGGCTCTCTAAGTATTCCCTATACCCTACACTGATTCCAGAGGCTCTACATGTTTTCCCTATAGTCAACATTGAATCCAGTGGCACTCTACTGTTTCCCTATAGTCCAGATTGACTTCAGAGGCTCGCTACGTATTCACTATATGCCACACAGAATCCAGCGCCTCTCTATGGTTTCCCTATATTCCACAGAGACTCCAGTGTCTCTGTACAGTCTCCCAATAGTCCACACTGACTCCAGTGGCATTCTGCGGTTTCCCTATAGCCAACACTGACTCCAGTGGTTCTCTACAGTTTCCAGAAAGTCCACACTAACTCCACTGACTCTCTCCGGTTTCTCTATAGACCACACTTACTTTCAGTAGCTCTCTACGGTTTCCATATAGACCACAATGTCTCCAGTGGCTCTCTACGTATTCCCTATATCCCATACTGACTCCACTGGCTCTCTACGGCTTACCTAAAGCTCACACTGACTCCAGTGGATCTCTAAGGTTTCCCTATAGTCCACACGGACTCTAGAAGCTCTCTATGTTTTCCCCATACCCTACAATGATTCCCGCGGCTCTACATGGTTTCCCTATAGTCAACATTGACTCCAGTGGCTCTCTACAGTTTCCCCTTTAGACAACAATGACTTCAGAGGCTCTCTAAGTACTCCCTATATCCCACACTGACTCCAGCGCCTCTCTAAGGTTTCCCTATATTCCAAACAGACTCCAGTGTCTCCCTGCGGTTTCGCTATAGTCCAAACTGACACCAGTGGCATTCTGCTGTTTCTCTATAGCCAACATTCACTTCTTTGACTCTCTACAGTTTCCCTATAGTCCACAGTAACTCCACCAGCTCTCTCCGGTTTCCCTATAGCCCACGCTGACTTTCAATGGTTCTCTATGGCCCCACTGACTCCAGTGGCTCTCTACGGTTTCCCATTAGTCCACACCGACTCCAGTGGCTCCCTACGGAGTCCCTAGAGCCCACACAGACTCCAGAGGCTGTCTACGGTTTCCCTATTGTCCACAGGAACTCCAGTGGCTCTCTACGATTTCCCTACACCCTGCACTGATTCCAGCGGCTCTACATGTTTTCCCTATAGTCCACATTGAATCTTGTGGCTCCCTGCGGATTCCCTAGAGCCCACACGGACTACAGAGGCTGTCTACGGTTTCCCTATTGTCCACATGAACTCCAGGGGCTCTCTACGTTTTCCCCATACTGCACACTGATTCCAGCGGCTCTACATGTTTTCCTTATAGTCCACATTGACTCCAGTGGCTCTCTGCGGTTTCCCGAGATTCCACAATAACTCCAGTGGCACTCTACGGTTACCCTATGATCTGCACTGCATTCTTCAGCCCTCAACCGTCTCCCTATAGCCCACACTAACTCCAGTGGCTCTCTATGGTACCCATATATCCCACACTGACAGCAGTGGCTCTACGGAATCAATATTACCGACACTAACTCCATTGGTTCTCTACGGTTCCCCAATATCCCACACTGACTCTAGTGACTCTCTTTGGTTTCCCTAGAGTCTGCGATTGACTCCAGTGTCTCCCTATGGTTTCCCCATTGCCAACACAGATACCAGTGGCTCTACGTGATTTCGCTATATCTCACACTGATCTTCAGTGGTTCTCTACGGTTTTCCTATATCCCACATATTTCCACCTGTTATCTACAGTTTCCGTAAAGCCCATACTGACTCCAGTGGTTTTCTACGCTTTCCCTATAGCCCCCAGTGACAGCAGTGGCTCTCTCCGGTTTCCCTGTAGCCTGCGATTGACTCCAGTGGCTCTGCACGGATTCTCCATAGCTGCCACTGATTCCAGTGGCTCTATACAGTTTCCCTATAGCCAACCCTGACTCCAGTGGCTCTCTACAATTCCTCTATAGCCCACACTAACTCCAGTGGCTCTCTACGTTTTCCCTATAGTCCAGACAGACTCCAGTGGCTCTCTACGTAATCCCTATACCCTACACTGATTCCAGCGGCTCTACATGTTTTCCCTATAGTGAACATTGACTCCAGTGGCACTCTACGGTTTCCCTATAGTCCACAATGACTTCAGAGGCTCGCTACGTATTCACTATATGCCACACAGAATCCGGCGCCTCTCTACGGTTTCCTTATAAACCACTCAGCCTCCTGTGTCTCTCTACAGTCTCTCAATAGTCCACACTGACTCCAGTGGCATTCTGCGGTTTCCCTATAGCCAGCACTGACTCCAGTGGTTCTCTACAGTTTCCCTAAAGTCCACACTAACTCCACTGGCTCTCTCCGGTTTCTCTATAGCCCAAGCTGACTTTCAGTAGTTCTCTACTGTTTTCATATAGACCACAATGTCTCCAGTGGCTCTCTGAGTATTCGCTATATCCCACACTGACTCCACTGGCTCTCTACGGCTTACCTAAAGCTCACACTGACTCCAGTGGATCTCTAAGTTTACCCTATAGTCCACATGGACTCCAGTGGCTTTCTATGTTTTCAATAGACCCAACACTGATTCCAGCGGATCCACATGTTTTCCCTATAGTCAACATTGACTCCAATGGCTCGGTACGGTTTCACTTTAGAGAACAGTGACTTCAGAGGCTCTCTATGTATTCCCTATATCCCACACGGACTCTAGCGCCTCTCTAAGGTTTCCCTATATTCCACACAGACTCCAGTGTCTCCCTGCGGTTTCGCTATAGTCCACACTGACACCCATGGCATTCTACGGTTTCCCTATGGCCAACATTGACTGTTTTGGCTCCCTACAGTTTCCCTCTAGTCCACAGTAACTCCACCAGCTCTCTACGGTTTCTCGATAGACCACACTGACTTTCAAAGTTTATCTATGGCCCCACTGACTCGAGTGGCTCTCTACGGTTTCCCATTAGGCCACACCGACTCCAGTGTCTCCCTCCGGATTGCCTAGAGCCCACACGGACGCCAGAGGCTGTCTACGGTTTCCCTATTGTCCAGAGGAACTCCAGTGGCTCTCTACGATTTCCCAATACCCTACACTGATTGCAGCAGCTCTACATGTTTTCCCTATAGTCCACATTGAATCCAGTGGCTCTCTACGGTTTCCCATTGGGCCACACCGACTCCAGTGTCTCCCTCCGGATTGCCTAGATCCCAGACGGACTCCAGAGGCTGTCTACGGTTTGCCTATTGTCCAGAGGAACTCCAGTGGCTCTTTACGATTTCCCAATACCCTACACTGATTGCAGCAGCTCTACATGTTTTCCCTATAGTCCACATTGAATCCAGTGGCTCTCTACGGTTTCCCTAGAGTCCGCAATTCTTTCTGTGGCTCTCTACGTATTCCCTATATCCCACTCTGACTCCTTTGGCTCTCTATTGTTTCCCAATAGCCCATACTAACTCCAGTGGCTTTCCACGGTTACCCCATGATCCACACTTACTCGAACGGCTCTCTTCAGTCTCCCTATATCCAACACAACCTCCAGTGGCTCTCTACGGTACCCCGATATCCCACACTGACAGCAGTGTCTCTCTACGGATTCAATATTGCCAAACTAATTCCATTGGTTCTCTACGGTACCCCAATATCCCACACTGACTCCAGTGGCTCTCGACAATTTCTCTATAGCCCACATTAAGTGCAGTGGCTCTCTACATTTTCCCTTTACCCTACACTGATTTCAGCTGCTCTACCTGTTTTCCCTATAGTCCACATTGACTCCAAAGGCTCTCTTCCGTTTCTCTATAGTCCACAATGGCTTCAGGGGCTCTCTAGGTATTTCCTAAATCCCACATGCAATCCAGTGCCACTCCACAGTTTCCCTATAGTCCACACTCAATCCATCGGTTCTCTACAGTTTCCCTATAGCCCACAGTGACTCCAGTGGCTTTCTACAGCTTCCCTGTAAACCACTCTGACTCCAGTGACTCTCTACGGATTCTCTATAGCCGACACTGATTCCACTGATTCCAGCAGCTCTAAACCATTTCCCTATAGCCAACACTCAGTCCAGTGGCTCTCTACAATTTCCCTATAGCCCACACTAACTCCAGCGGCTCTCTACTGTTTCCCTATTGTCCACAGGAATTCCAATGGATCTCTATCTTTTCCCTATACCCTACACTGATTCCAGCGGCTCTACATGTTTTCCCTAAAGTCCACATTGTCTCCAGTGGCTCTCTACGGTTTCCCTACAGCCCACACTAACTCCAGTGTTTATCTATGGTTTCCCAATGGTCCAAAGCGACTCCACCGGCTTTCTACATTCTCCCTATGGCCCACACTCACTGCAGTGGCTCTGTACGGTACCCCTATATCCCATACTGACTCCAGCAGCTCTCTGCGTTTTCCCTATATCCTGGATTGACTCCAGTCTCTCTTTATGTTTTCCATATATCCCACATGATTCCACCGGCTCTCTATGGTTTCCCTAAAGCCCACACTGACTCGATTGGTTCTCTACGGTTTCCCTATAGCCCACACTGACACCAGGGGCTCTCTCCGGTTTCCCTATAGCCTGCGATTGACTCCAGTGGCTCTCTACAGATTCTCTAAAGACGCCACTGATTTCAGCGGCTCTATACCGTTTCCCTATAGCCAACCCTGACTCCAGGGGTTCTCTACAATCTCTCTATAGCCCACACTAACTCCAATGGCACTCTACGGTTTCCCTATATTCCACACGGACTCCAGTTGCTCTCTACATTCTCCCCATACCCTACAATGATTCCAGCGGCTCTCCATGTTTTCCCTATATTCCACACAGACTCCAGTGTCTCCCTACGGGTTCCCTATATTCCACACAGACTCCAGTGTCTCCCTATGGTTTCCCTACAGTGCACTCTAACTCCAGTGGCATTCTTCGGTTTCCCTATAGCCAACACTGACTCCAGTGGCTCTCTACAATCTCTCTATAGCCCACTCTAACTCTAGTGGCTCTCTAAGTCTTTCCCTATACCCTACTCTGATTCCAGCAGCTCTACATGTTTTCCCTTAGTCAACATTGTCTTCAGTGGCTCTCTACGGCTTCCCTATAGACAACAATGACTCCAGAGGCTCTCTACATTTTCCCTATATCCCACACAGACTCCAGCGCCTCTCTAAGATTTCCCTATATTCCATACAGTCTCTAGTGTCTTCCTATGGTTTCACTATAGTCCACACGGACTCCAGTGGCTCTCTAAGTATTTCCCTATACCCTACTCTGATTCCAGCAGCTCTACATGTTTTCCCTTAGTCAACATTGTCTTCAGTGGCTCTCTACGGCTTCCCTATAGACAACAATGACTCCCGAGGGTCTCTACATTTTCCCTATATCCCACACAGACTCCAGCGCCTCTCTAAGATTTCCCTATATTCCATACAGTCTCTAGTGTCTTCCTATGGTTTCCCTATAGTCCACACTGACTCCAAAAGCTCTCTCCGGTTTCTCTATAGCCCACACTGGCTTTCACTGGTTCTCTACGGTTTTCATATAGACCACAATGACTCCACTGCCTCTCTACGGTTTACCTAAAGCTCACACTCACTCCAGTGCATCTCTACGGTTTCCCTATAGCCGCCACTGACTCCCGTGTCTCTCTACAGTTTCCCATTAGTCCACACCGACTCCAGTGGCTCCCTACGGATTCCCTATAGTCCACAGGAACTCCAGTGGCTCTCTACGTTTTCCCTATACCCTACACTGATTCCTGCGGCTCTACATGTTTTCCCTATAGTCCACATTGATTCCAGTGGCTCTCTACAGTTTCCCCAGAGTCTGCCCTTGACTCCAGTGTCTCTCTATGGTTTCCCTATTGCCCACACAGATGAAAGTGGCTCTACATATTTTTCCTATATCTCGCACTGATCTTCTTTGTTCTCTACTGTTTCCCTGTAGATCGCAATGTTTCCAGAGGCTCTCCACGGTTTCCCTATATCCCACATGGTTCCACCGGCTCTCTACGGTTTCCCTCTAGCCCCCACTGACACCAGTGGCTCTCTCCTGTTTCCCTACAGCCAACTCTGTCTCCAGTGGCTCTCTACATTCTCTCTATAGCTGTCACTGATTCCGGCGGCTCTATACAGTTTCCCTATAGTCCACACGAACTCCAGTGGCTCTCTACATTTTCCCCATACCCAACAGTGATTCCAGTGGCTCCACATGATTTCCCTATAGCCAACATTGAATCCAATGGCTCTCTACGGTTTCCCTATAGTCCACAATGCTTTCATAGGCTCGCTACGTATTCACTATATCCCTAACGGAATCCAGCACCTCTCAACAGTTTCCCTATAGTCCACACGGACTGCAGTTGTTCTCTATGTTTTCCCCATACCCTACACTGATTCCAGCGGCTCTGCATGTTTTCCCTATATTCCACACAGACTACAGTGTCTCTCTACGGTTTGCCAATAGTTCTCAATGACTCCAGTGGCATTCTGCGGTTTACCTATAGCCAACACCGACTCCAGTGTCTCTCTGCAGTTTCCCTACAGTCCACACTAACTCCTCCAGCTCTCTCCGATTTCTGTATAGCCCAAGCTGACATTCAGTGGTTCTCTACTGTTTCCCTGTAGACCACAATGACTCCAGTGGCTCTCTACGGATTCCCTATGTCCCACCCTGTCTCCATTGGCTCTCTACGGTTTCCCTAAAGCTCATACTGAATCCACTTGTTCTCTACGATTTCACGATAGCACCCAATGATTTCACTGGGGCTCTGCGGTTTCCAAATAGTCCACACCGACTCCAGTGGCTCCCTACGGTTTCCCTAAAGCCCACACTGACTCCTGAGAACTCTGCAATTTCCCCATAGTCCACAGTCACTCGATCAGTTCGCTACAGTTTCCCTATAGACCACAGTGATTCCAATGGTTCTCTACCGCTTCCCTGTGTACCACTCTGACTCCAGTGGCTGTCTACGGATTATCTATAGCCGAGACTGATTCCAGCAGCTCTATACCTTTTCCCTACAGCCAACAGTCAATCCAGTGGCTCTCTATAATTTCCCTATAGCCCACACTAACTCCAGTGGCTCTCTACAGTTTCCCTATTGTCCGCAGGAACTCCACTGGCTCTCTACGTTTTCCCTATACCCTACACTGATTCCAGCGGCTCTCCATGTTTTCCCTATACTCCACATCGTCTCCAGTGGTTCTCTACGGTTTCCTTATAGTCCCCACCCACTCCAGTGGCATTCTGCGGACTCCCTATAGCCTGCTTTTGATGCCAGTGGCTCTTTACAGTTTCTCTATAGCCCACACTAAATCCCGTGGTTAACTTCGGTTTCATAGTGGTCCAAACTGACTCCACCCGCTTTCTACGTTCTCCCTATGTCCCGCACTAACACCAGTGGCTCTGTACAGTACCCCTATATCCCACACTGACTCCAGCGGCACTCTGCGCTTTCCCTACAGCCTGCGATTGACCCCAGTCTCTCATTACATTTTTCCTATATCCCACACTGACTCCAGCGGCATTCTACACTTTCTGTACAGTCTGCACTCACTCCATCGGTTCTCTATGGCTTCCCTATAGAACACAGTGACTCCAGTAGTTCTGTACGGTTTCCCTCTAAACCACTCTGACTCCAGTGGCTCTTTAAAGATTCTGTATAGCCGACACTGATTCTAGCAGCTCTTTACGTTTTTGCTATAGCCAACCCTCAATCCAATGGCTCTCTACAATTTCCCTATAGCCCACACTAACTTCAGTGGCACTCTACGTTTCCCCTATATCCCAAACTGACTCCAGCGCTTCTCTACGGTTTCGCAATAGACTGCGATTGATCCAGTGGCTCTCTTCGCTTTCCCTATAGCCCACACTGACACCAGTAGCTCTCTATAGTTTTCCTATAGCCTGTGCTATATCCCACATGATTCCACGGGCATTCTACGGTTTCCCTCTCACCCACACTGACTCCAATGGCTCTCTCCGGTTTCCCTATAGCCTGCGATTGACTCCAGAGGCTCTCTACGGATTCTCTATAGACGTCAATGATTCCAGCAGCTCTATACCATTTCCCTATAGCCAGTCCTGAAACCAGTGGCTCGCTACAATTTCTCTATAGCCCACACTAACTCCAGTGGCTCTCTACGATTTCCCTATAGTCCACACAGACTCCAGTGGCTCTCTAAGTATTCCCTATACCCTACACTGATTCCAGAGGCTCTACATGTTTTCCCTATAGTCAACATTGAATCCAGTGGCACTCTACTGTTTCCCTATAGTCCAGATTGACTTCAGAGGCTCGCTACGTATTCACTATATGCCACACAGAATCCAGCGCCTCTCTATGGTTTCCCTATATTCCACAGAGACTCCAGTGTCTCTGTACAGTCTCCCAATAGTCCACACTGACTCCAGTGGCATTCTGCGGTTTCCCTATAGCCAACACTGACTCCAGTGGTTCTCTACAGTTTCCAGAAAGTCCACACTAACTCCACTGACTCTCTCCGGTTTCTCTATAGACCACACTTACTTTCAGTAGCTCTCTACGGTTTCCATATAGACCACAATGTCTCCAGTGGCTCTCTACGTATTCCCTATATCCCATACTGACTCCACTGGCTCTCTACGGCTTACCTAAAGCTCACACTGACTCCAGTGGATCTCTAAGGTTTCCCTATAGTCCACACGGACTCTAGAAGCTCTCTATGTTTTCCCCATACCCTACAATGATTCCCGCGGCTCTACATGGTTTCCCTATAGTCAACATTGACTCCAGTGGCTCTCTACAGTTTCCCCTTTAGACAACAATGACTTCAGAGGCTCTCTAAGTACTCCCTATATCCCACACTGACTCCAGCGCCTCTCTAAGGTTTCCCTATATTCCAAACAGACTCCAGTGTCTCCCTGCGGTTTCGCTATAGTCCAAACTGACACCAGTGGCATTCTGCTGTTTCTCTATAGCCAACATTCACTTCTTTGACTCTCTACAGTTTCCCTATAGTCCACAGTAACTCCACCAGCTCTCTCCGGTTTCCCTATAGCCCACGCTGACTTTCAATGGTTCTCTATGGCCCCACTGACTCCAGTGGCTCTCTACGGTTTCCCATTAGTCCACACCGACTCCAGTGGCTCCCTACGGAGTCCCTAGAGCCCACACAGACTCCAGAGGCTGTCTACGGTTTCCCTATTGTCCACAGGAACTCCAGTGGCTCTCTACGATTTCCCTACACCCTGCACTGATTCCAGCGGCTCTACATGTTTTCCCTATAGTCCACATTGAATCTTGTGGCTCCCTGCGGATTCCCTAGAGCCCACACGGACTACAGAGGCTGTCTACGGTTTCCCTATTGTCCACATGAACTCCAGGGGCTCTCTACGTTTTCCCCATACTGCACACTGATTCCAGCGGCTCTACATGTTTTCCTTATAGTCCACATTGACTCCAGTGGCTCTCTGCGGTTTCCCGAGATTCCACAATAACTCCAGTGGCACTCTACGGTTACCCTATGATCTGCACTGCATTCTTCAGCCCTCAACCGTCTCCCTATAGCCCACACTAACTCCAGTGGCTCTCTATGGTACCCATATATCCCACACTGACAGCAGTGGCTCTACGGAATCAATATTACCGACACTAACTCCATTGGTTCTCTACGGTTCCCCAATATCCCACACTGACTCTAGTGACTCTCTTTGGTTTCCCTAGAGTCTGCGATTGACTCCAGTGTCTCCCTATGGTTTCCCCATTGCCAACACAGATACCAGTGGCTCTACGTGATTTCGCTATATCTCACACTGATCTTCAGTGGTTCTCTACGGTTTTCCTATATCCCACATATTTCCACCTGTTATCTACAGTTTCCGTAAAGCCCATACTGACTCCAGTGGTTTTCTACGCTTTCCCTATAGCCCCCAGTGACAGCAGTGGCTCTCTCCGGTTTCCCTGTAGCCTGCGATTGACTCCAGTGGCTCTGCACGGATTCTCCATAGCTGCCACTGATTCCAGTGGCTCTATACAGTTTCCCTATAGCCAACCCTGACTCCAGTGGCTCTCTACAATTCCTCTATAGCCCACACTAACTCCAGTGGCTCTCTACGTTTTCCCTATAGTCCAGACAGACTCCAGTGGCTCTCTACGTAATCCCTATACCCTACACTGATTCCAGCGGCTCTACATGTTTTCCCTATAGTGAACATTGACTCCAGTGGCACTCTACGGTTTCCCTATAGTCCACAATGACTTCAGAGGCTCGCTACGTATTCACTATATGCCACACAGAATCCGGCGCCTCTCTACGGTTTCCTTATAAACCACTCAGCCTCCTGTGTCTCTCTACAGTCTCTCAATAGTCCACACTGACTCCAGTGGCATTCTGCGGTTTCCCTATAGCCAGCACTGACTCCAGTGGTTCTCTACAGTTTCCCTAAAGTCCACACTAACTCCACTGGCTCTCTCCGGTTTCTCTATAGCCCAAGCTGACTTTCAGTAGTTCTCTACTGTTTTCATATAGACCACAATGTCTCCAGTGGCTCTCTGAGTATTCGCTATATCCCACACTGACTCCACTGGCTCTCTACGGCTTACCTAAAGCTCACACTGACTCCAGTGGATCTCTAAGTTTACCCTATAGTCCACATGGACTCCAGTGGCTTTCTATGTTTTCAATAGACCCAACACTGATTCCAGCGGATCCACATGTTTTCCCTATAGTCAACATTGACTCCAATGGCTCGGTACGGTTTCACTTTAGAGAACAGTGACTTCAGAGGCTCTCTATGTATTCCCTATATCCCACACGGACTCTAGCGCCTCTCTAAGGTTTCCCTATATTCCACACAGACTCCAGTGTCTCCCTGCGGTTTCGCTATAGTCCACACTGACACCCATGGCATTCTACGGTTTCCCTATGGCCAACATTGACTGTTTTGGCTCCCTACAGTTTCCCTCTAGTCCACAGTAACTCCACCAGCTCTCTACGGTTTCTCGATAGACCACACTGACTTTCAAAGTTTATCTATGGCCCCACTGACTCGAGTGGCTCTCTACGGTTTCCCATTAGGCCACACCGACTCCAGTGTCTCCCTCCGGATTGCCTAGAGCCCACACGGACGCCAGAGGCTGTCTACGGTTTCCCTATTGTCCAGAGGAACTCCAGTGGCTCTCTACGATTTCCCAATACCCTACACTGATTGCAGCAGCTCTACATGTTTTCCCTATAGTCCACATTGAATCCAGTGGCTCTCTACGGTTTCCCTAGAGTCCGCAATTCTTTCTGTGGCTCTCTACGTATTCCCTATATCCCACTCTGACTCCTTTGGCTCTCTATTGTTTCCCAATAGCCCATACTAACTCCAGTGGCTTTCCACGGTTACCCCATGATCCACACTTACTCGAACGGCTCTCTTCAGTCTCCCTATATCCAACACAACCTCCAGTGGCTCTCTACGGTACCCCGATATCCCACACTGACAGCAGTGTCTCTCTACGGATTCAATATTGCCAAACTAATTCCATTGGTTCTCTACGGTACCCCAATATCCCACACTGACTCCAGTGGCTCTCGACAATTTCTCTATAGCCCACATTAAGTGCAGTGGCTCTCTACATTTTCCCTTTACCCTACACTGATTTCAGCTGCTCTACCTGTTTTCCCTATAGTCCACATTGACTCCAAAGGCTCTCTTCCGTTTCTCTATAGTCCACAATGGCTTCAGGGGCTCTCTAGGTATTTCCTAAATCCCACATGCAATCCAGTGCCACTCCACAGTTTCCCTATATTCCACAAAGACTCCAGTGTCTCTCGACGATTTCCCGATAGTCCACACTGACTCCAGTGGCATTCGGCGGTTTCCCTATAGCCAACACTGATTCCAGTGGCTCTCTACAGTTTCCCTATAGTCCACATTAACTCCACCAGCTCTCTCCGGTTTCCCTATAGCCCAAGCTGACTCCAGTGGCTCCCTACAGTTTACCTATATCCCACACTGAATCCAGAGGCTCTCTACGGTTTCCCTACAGACTGCGATTGACTCCAGTGTCTCTGTACGTTTTACATACACTCCACAATGTCTCCAGTGGCTCTCTTCAGGTTCCCTATAGGCCACACTGACTCCAGTGGTTCTCTACGGCTTCCCTATAGTCCACAATGACTCCAGTGGCATTCTGCGATTTAGATATAGCCAACACTGACTCCAGTGTCTCTCAGCCGTTTCCCTATATTTCACACTAACTCCACCGGCTCTCTCCGGTTTCTCTACAGCCCACACTGTCTTTCAGTGGTTCTCTCCGGTTTCCCTGTAGACCACAATGACTCCAGTGGCTCTCTACGGATTCCCTATATCCCACACTGACTCCACTGGTTCTGTACGATTTCCCTGCAGCTCCCAATGACTCCTGAGCGTCTGTACGGTTTCCCAATTGTCCACACCGACTCCAGTAGCTCACTACGGTTTCCCTATTCCACATTGACTCCAGCGGCACTCTACAGTTTCCCTATAGTCCACACTCAATCCATCGGTTCTCTACAGTTTCCCTATAGCCCACAGTGACTCCATGGCTTTCTACGACTTCTCTGTAAACCACTCTGACTCCAGTGACTCTCTACGGATTCTCTATAGCTGATACTGATTCCAGCAGCTCTATACCATTTCCCTATAGCCAACACTCAGTCCAGTGGCTCTCTACAATGTCCCTATAGCCCACACTAACTACAGCGGCTCTATACGGATTCCCTATTGTCCACAGGAACTCCAATGGCTCTCTATGTTTTCCCTATACCCTACACTGATTCCAGCGGCTCTACATGTTTTCCCTATAGTCCACATTGTCTCCAGTGGCTCTCTACGGTTTCGGTACAGTCCCCACTGACTCCAGTGGCATTCTGCGGGCTCCCTATAGCCTGTGATTCATGCCAGTGGCTTTTTACAGTTTCCCTATAGCCCACACTAACTCCATAGGTTATCTATGGTTTCCCAATGGTCCAAACTGACTCCACCGGCTTTCTATGTTCTCCCTATGGCCCGCACTAACTGCAGTGGATCTATACGGTACCCCTATATCCCATACTGACTCCAGCAGCTCTCTGCATTTTCCCTATAGCCTGCGATTGACTCCAGTCTCTCTTTACATTTTCCCTATATCCCACACTGACTCCAGCGGCACTCTACAGTTTCCCTATAGTCCACCCTCACTCCATCGGTTCTCTATGGTTTCTCTATAGCACACAGTGACTCCAATGGCTCTCTCCGGCTTCTCTATAGCCGACAGTGATTCCAGCAGCTCTATACCATTTCGCTTTAGCCAACCCTCAATCCAGTGGCTCTCTACAATTTCCATATAGCCCACACTAACTCCAGTGGCAATCTACTGTTTCCCTATAGCCTGCACTAACTCCAGTGGCTCTCTACGGTTACCCTATGATGCACACTGACACCTTTGGCTCTCTACAGTCTCCCTATAACGCACACTAACTCCAGTGGCTCTCTATGGTACCCCAATGTCCAACACTGTCTCCAATGGCTTTCTACTGTTTCCCTAGAGTCTGCGATTGACTCCAGTGTCTCTCTATGTTTTCACTATAGCCCACACAGATGCCACTGGCTCTACTTGATTTCGCTATATCCCACACTGATCTTCAGTGGTTCTCTACGGTTTCCCTATAGCTCACACTGAAACCAGTGGCTCTCTCTGGTTTCCCTATAGCCTTCAAATGACTCTAGTGGCTCTCTACAATCTCTCTATAGCCCACACTAACTCCAGTGGCTCTATACCGTTTCCCTATAGTCCACACGGACTCCAGTGGCTATCTAAGTCTTTCCCTATACCCTACTCTGATTCCAGCAGCTCTGCATTTTTTCCCTCTCTATGGCTTCCCTATAGACAGCAATGACTTCAGAGGCTCTCGATGTTTTCCCTATATCCCACACAGTCTCATGTGTCTCCCTATGGTTTCCTTATAGTCCACACTGACTCCAGTGGCATTCTGCAGTTTCCCTATAGCCAACACTGACTCCAGTGGCTATCTACAGTTTCCCCATAGTCCACACTAACTCCACCAGCTCTCTCCGGTTTTTCTAAAGCCCACACTGACTTTCACTGGTTCTCTACGGTTTCCATATAGACCACAATGTCTCCACTGGCTCTCTACGGTTTACCTAAAGCTCAAACTCACTCCAGCGGCTCTCTACGCTTTCCCTATAGCCGCCACTGACTCCAGAGACTATATACGGTTTCCCATTAGTCCACACCGAATCCAGTGGCTCCCTACAGATTCCCTAGAGCCCACACGAACTCCAGAGGCTGTCTACGGTTTCCCTATTGTCCACACAAACTCCAGTGGCTCTCTACGTTTTCCCTATACCCTACACAGATTCCTGCGGCTCTACATGTTTTCCCTATAGTCCACATTGACTCCAGTGGCTCTCTACGGTTTCCCCAGAGTCTGCGATTGACTCCAGTGTCTCTCTATGGTTTCCCTATTGCCCACACAGATGGCAGTGGCTCTACATGTTTTTTCCTATATCTCGCACTGATTTTCTTTGGTTCTCTACGGTTTCCCTGTAGATCGCAATGATTCCAGAGGCTCTCCACGGTTTCCCTATATCCCACATGATTCCACCGGCTCTCTACGGTTTCCCTCAAACCCACACTGAATCCAGCCGCTCTCTACGGTTTGCCTTTAGCCCCCACTGACACCAGTGGCTTTCTCCGGTTTCCCTGTAGCCTGCGATTGACTCCAGTGGCTCTCTAAGAATTCTCTATAGCCGTCACTGATTCCGGCGGCTATATGCTGTTTCCTTGCTGCCAACACTGACTCCAGTGGCTCTCTACAATTTCTCTATAGCCCACACTAATTCCAGCAGCTCTCTACGGTTTCCCTATAGACCACAAGGACTCCAGTGGCTCTCTACATTTTCCCCATACCCTACACTGATTCCAGCAGATCTACATGATTTCCCTATAGTCAACATTGACTCCAATGGATCTCTACGATTTCCCTATAGTCCACAATGACTTCAGAGGCTTGCTACGTATTCACTATATCCCTAACGGAATCCAGCACCTCTCAACAGTTTCCCTATAGGCCACACGGACTCGAGTTGCTCTCTACGTTTTCCCCATTCCCTACAATGATTCCTGCAGCTCTCCATGTTTTCCCTATATTCCACAATGACTCCAGTGTCTCCTTACGGGTTCCCTATACTCCACTCTGACTCCAGTGGCATTCTACGGTCTCCCTATAGCCAACGCTGACTCCAGTGGCTCTCTACAATCTCTCTATAGCCCATACTAACTCCAGTGGCTTTCTGCGGTTTCCCTATAGTCCACACGGACTCCAGGGGCTCCCTAAGTATTTGCCTATACCCTACACTGATTCCAGCAGCTCTGCATGTTTTCCCTTAGTCAGCATTGTCTCCAATGGCTCTCTATGGCTTCCCTATAGACAACAATGACTTCAGAGGCTCTCTACGTTTTCCCTATATCCCACATGGACTCCAGCACCTCTCTAAAATGTCCCTATATTCCACAGAGTCTCTAGTGTTTCCCTATGGTTTCCATATGGTCCACACAGACTCCAGTGGCATTCTGCGGTTTCCCTATAGCCAACACTGACTCCAGTGGCTATATACAGTTTCCCTATAGTCCACACTAACTCCACCAGCTCTCTCCAGTTTTTCTATAGCCCACACTGACTTTCACTGGTTCTCTATGGTTTCCATATAGACCACAATTACTCCACTGGCTCTGTACGGTTTACTTAAAGCTCATTCTCTCTCCAGTGGACCTCTACGGTTTGCCTATAGCCGCCACTGACTCCAGAGGCTCCCCACGGTTTCCCATCAGTCCACACCGACTCCAGTGGCTTCCTACGGATTCCCTAGAGCCCACACAAACTCCAGAGGCTATCTACGGTTTCCCCATTGTCCACAGGAACTCCAGTGGCTCTCTACGTTTTCCCTATACCCTACACTGATTCCTGCGGCTCTACATGTTGTCCCTATAGTCCACATTGACTCCAGTGGCTCTCTACGGTTTCCCCATAGTCTGCGATTGACTCCAGTGTCTCTCTATGTTTTCCCTATTGCCCACACAGATGCCAGTGGCTCTATTTGTTTTCCCTATATCAGGCACTGATCTTCTTTGGTTCTCTACGTTTTCCAAATAGATCGCAATGATTCCAGAGGCTCTCCACCGTTTCCCTATATCCCACATGATTCCACCGGCTCTCTACGGTTTCCCTAAACCGACACTGACTCCAGTGGTTTCCCTGTAGCCTGTGATTGACTCCAGTGGCTCTCTACAGATTCTCTATACCCGTCACTGCATCCAGTGGCTCTATAAAGTTTCCCTATAGCCAACCCTGACTCCATTGGATCTCTACAATTTCTCTACATGGAACACTAACTCCAGCGGCTCTCTACGGTTTACCTATAGTCCACACGGACTCCAGTGGCTCTCTACATTTTCCCCATACCCTACACTGATTCCAGCAGCTCTACATGATTTCCCTATAGTCAACATTGACTCCAAGGCTCTCTTCGGTTTCCCTATAATCCACAATGACTTCAGAGGCTCGCTGTGTATTCATTATATCCCTAATGGAATCCAGCACCTCTCAACAGTTTCCCTTTAGTCCACTCCAGTTGCTCTCTACGTTTTCCCCATTCCCTACAATGATTCCAGCGGCTCTCCATGTTTTCCCTATATTCCACACAGACACCAGTGTCTCCCTATGGGTTCCCTATAGTCCACTCTGACTCCAGTGGCAATCTACGTTTTCTCTATAGCCAACACTGACTCCACAGGCTCTCTACAATCTCTCAATAGCCCACACTAACTCCAGTGGCTCTCTGTGGTTTCCCTATAGTCCACACGGACTCCAGTGGCTCTCTAAGTATTTCCCGATACCCTACTCTGATTCCAGCAGCTCTACCTGATTTCCCTTAGTCAACATTGTCTCCAATGGCTCTCTACGGCTTCCCTGTAGACAACAATGACTTCAGAGGCTCTCTACGTTTTCCCTTTATCCCACACGGACTCCAGCGCCTCTCTAAGACCTCCCTATATTCCATACAGTCTCTAGTGTCTCCCTATGCTTTCCCTATTGTCCACACTGACTCAAGTGGCATTCTGCGGTTTCCCAAAGGTCAACACTGACTCCAGTGGCATTTTACAGTTTCCCTATAGTCCACACTAACTCCAACAGCTCTCTCCGTTTTCTCTAAAGCCCACAATGACTTTCATTGGTTCTCTACGGTTTCCATATTGACCACTATTACTCCACTGGCTCTCTACTGTTTACCTAAAGCTCACACTCACTCCAAAGGCTCTCTACAATTTCCCTATAGCCGCCACTGACTCCCGTGGCTCTCTACGGTTTCCCATTAGTCCACACCGACTCCAGTGGCTCCCTACGGATTCCCTAGAGCCCACACGCGCTCCAGAGGCTGTCTACGGTTTCCCTATTGTCCACAGGAACTCCACTGGCTCTCTACATTTTCCGTATACCCTACACTGATTCCTGCGGCTCTATGTGTTTTCCCTATAGTCCACAATGACTCCAGTGGCTCTCTAAGGATTCCCCAGAGGCTGCGATTGACTCCAGTGTCTCTCTATGTTTTCTCTATTGCCCACACAGATGCCAGTGGCTCTACATGTTTTCCCTTTATCTCACACTGATATTCATTGGTTCTCTACGGTTTCCCTGTAGATCGCAATGATTCCTGAGGGTCTCCACGGTTTTCCTATATCCCACATGATTCCACCGGCTCTCTACAGTTTCCCTAAAGCCCAAACTGACACCATTGGCTCTCTCCGGTTTCCCTGTAGCCTTTGATTGACTCCAGTGGCTCTCTACGTTTTCGCCATACCCTACACTGATTCCAATGAATCTACATGATTTCCCTATAGTCAACATTGACTCCAATGGCTCTCTATGGTTTCCCTATAGTCCACAATGACTTCAGAGGCTCACTCCGTATTCACTATATCCCTAACGGAATCCTGCACCTCTCAACGATTTCCCTCTAGTCCACATGGACTCCTGTTGGTCTCTACGTATTGCCCATACCCTACACTGATTCCAGCGGCTCTCCATGTTTTCTCTATATTCCACAAAGACTCAAATGTCTCCCTACGGGTTCCCTATAGTCCACACGGACTCCAGTAGCATTCTACGGTTTCCCTATAGCCAACACTGACTCCAGTGGCTCTCCACACTTTCCCTATAGTCGACACTAACTCCACCAGCTCTCTCTGCTTTCTCTATAGCGCACACTGACTTTCAATGGTTCTCTACAGTTACCATATAGACCACAATGACTCCAGTGGTTCTCTACGGATTCCCAATATCCCCCGCTGACTCCACTGGCTCTCTACGGTTCACCTAAAGCTCACACGGACTCCAGTGGATCTCTACGATTTCCCTATAGCCCCCACTGACTCCAGTGGCTCTCTACGGATTCCCATTAGTCCACACCGACTCCATTGGCTCCCAACGGATTCCCTAGAGCCCACACGGACTCCGGAGGCTATCTACGGTTTCCCTATTGTCCACAGGAACGCCAGTGGCTGTCTACGTTTTCTCTATACCCTACACTGAATCTAGCGGCTCTACATGTTTTCCCTATAGACCACATTGACTCCAGTGGCTCTCTGCAGTTTCCCTAGAGTCCACAATGACTCCAGTGGCTCTCTACGGATTCCCTATATCCCACACTGACTCCATTAGGTCTCTACATTCTCTCTATAGCCCACACTTATCCAGTAACACTCTACAGTTACTCTATGATCCACACTGACTCGTCTGGCTCTCTACCGTCTCCCTATATCCAACACTAACTCCAGTGGCTTTCTACGGTACCCCTATGTCCCACACTGAGAGCATTGGCTCTCGACGGTTTCAATATTGCCCGCACTAACTCCATTGCCTCTCTACAGTTCCACAATATCCCACACTGATTCCAGTGGATTTCTGGGGGTTCCCTAGTATCCGCGATTGACTCCAATGTCTCTCTATGGCTTCCCTATTGCCCACACAGATGCAAGTGGCTCTACATGATTTCACTATATCTCACACTGAACTTTAGTGGTTCTCTACGTTTTCCCTATAGACCACAATGATTCCAGAGGCTCTCTACGGTTTCCCTATATCCCACATGATTCCACCGGCTCTCTACGGTTTCCCTTAACCCACACTGACTCCAGTGGTTCCCAGTTGCCTGCGATTCACTCCAGTGCCTCTCTACAGATTCTCTATACACGTCACTGCTTCCATAGGCTCTATACAGTTTCCCTATAGCTAACCCTGACTCCAGTGTTTCTCTCCAATTTCTCTACAGCGCACACTAACTCCAGCGGCTCTCTACGGTTTACCTATAGTCCACATGGACTCCAGTGGCTCTCTACATTTTCCCCATACCCTACACTGATTCCAGCAGCTCAACATGATTTCCCTATAGTCAACATTGACTCCAATGGCTCTCTACGGTTTCCTTATAGTCCACAATGACTTCAGAGGCTCGCTACGTATTCACTATATCCCTAACGGAATCCAGCACCTCTCAACAGTTTCCCTTTAGTCCACTCCAGTTGCTCTCTACGTTTTGCCCATTCCCTACAATGATTCCAGCGGCTCTCCATGTTTTCCCTATATTCCACAATGACTCCAGTGTCTCCCTACGCGTTCCCTATAGGCCACTCTGACTCCAGTGGCATTCTACGTTTTCCCTATAGCCAACAATGACTCCACCTGCTCTCTACAATCTCTCTATAGCCCACATTAACTCCATTGGCTCTCTGTGGTTTCCCTATAGTCCACACGGACTCCAGTGGCTCTCTAAGTATTTCCCTGTACCCTACTCTGATTCCAGCAGCTCTACATGTTTTCCCTTAGTCAACATTGTCCCCAATGGCTCTCTACAGCTTCCCTGTAGACAACAATGACTTCAGAGGCTCTCTACGTTTACCCTATATCTCACACGGTCTCAAGCGCCTCTCTAAGATTTCCCTATATTCCATACAGTCTCTAGTGTCTCCCTATGGTTTCCCTATAGTCCGGACTGACTCCAGTCGCATCCTGCGGTTTCCCAATGGTCAACACTGACTCCAGTGGCTATCTACAGTTTCCCTATAGTCCACACTAACTCCACCAGCTCTCTCCGGTTTCTTAATAGCCCACACTAACTTTCTTCGGTTCTCTACGGTTTCCATATTGACCACAATTACTCCACTGGCTCTCTGCGGTTTACCTAAAGCTCACACTCACTCTAATGGTTCTCTACAATTTCTCTGTATTCGCCACTGACTCCCGCGGCTCTCTACGGTTTCCCATTAGTCCACAGCGACACCAGTGGCTCCCTACGGATTCCCTAGAGCGCACAGGAGCTCCAGAGGCTGTCTACGGTTTCCCTATTGTCCACAGGAACTCAACTGGCTCTCTACATTTTCCCTATACCCTGCACTGATTCTTGCGGCTCTACGTGTTTTCCCTATAGTCCACAATTACTCCAATGGCTCTCTAAGGATTCCCCAGAGGCTGCGATTGACTCCAGTGTCTCTGTATGGTTTCCCTATTGCCCACACGGATGCCAGTGGCGCTACATGTTTTCCCTACATCTCACACTGATCTTCAGTGGTTCTCTACAGTTTCCCTGTAGATCGCAATGATTCCAGAGGGTCTCCACGGTTTCCCTATATCCCACATGATTCCACCAGCTCTCTACAGTTTCCCTAAAGCCCGCACTGACTCCAGTGGTTCTCTACGGTTTCCCTTTAGCCCCCACTGACACCATTGGCTCTCTCCGGTTTCCCTGTAGCCTGTGATTGACTGCAGTGGCTCCCTACGTTTTCCCCATACCCTACACTGATTCCAGTGATTCTACATGATTTCCCTATAGCCAACATTGACTCCAATGGCTCTCTACTGTTTCCCTATAGTCCACAATGACTTCAGAGGCTCACTCCGTATTCACTATATCCCTGACGGAATCCTGCACCTCTCAACGATTTCCCTATAGTCCACATGGACTCCTGTTGGTCTCTACGTTTTTCCCATACCCTACACTGATTCCAGCGGCTCTCCATGTTTTCCCTATATTCCACACAGACTCCAGTGTCTCCCTACGGGTTCCCTATAGTCCACATTGACTCCAGTGGCATTCTGCGGTTTCCTTATAGCCAACACTGACTCCAGTGGCTCTCCACACTTTCCCTATAATCGACACTAACTCCACCAGCTCTCTCTGCTTTCTCTATAGCCCACACTGACTTTCAATGGTTCTCTACAGTTACCATATAGACCACAATGACTCCAGTGGTTCTCTATGGATTCCCAATATCCCACACGAACTCCACTGGCTCTCTACGGTTTACCTAAAGCTCACACGGACTCCAGTGGATCTCTACGATTTCCCTATAGCCCCCACTGACTCCAGTGGCTCAATACGGTTTCCCATTAGTCCACACCGACTCCATTGGCTCCCTACAAATTCCCTAGAGCCCACACCGACTCCGGAGGCTGTCTACGGTTTCCCTATTGTCCACAGGAACTCCAGTGGCTCTCTACATTTTCTCTATGCCCTACACTGATTCTAGCGGCTCTACATGTATTCCCTCTAGACCACATTGACTCCAGTGGCTCTCTGCGGTTTCCCTAGAGTCCACAATGACTCCAGTGGCTTTCTACGGATTCCCTATATCCCACACTGACACCATTGGTTCTCTACAGTCTCTCTATAGCCCACGCTAACTCCAGTCGCTCTCTACAGTTACCCTATGATCCACACTGACTGCTCTGGCTCTCTACCGTCTCCCTATATCCAACACTAACTCCAGTGGCTCTCTACGGTACCCCTATGTCCCACACTGACAGCATTGGCTCTCTACGGTTTCAATATTGCCCACACTATCTCCATTGCCTCTCTACGGTTCCACAATATCCCACACTGACTCCAGTGGCTTTCTGGGGGTTCCCTCGAGTCCGCGATTGACTCCAGTGTCTCTCTATGGCTTCCCTATTGCCCACACAGATGCCAGTGGCTCAACAGGATTTCACTATATCTCACACTGATCTTTAGTGGTTCTCTACGTTTTCCCTATATCCCACATGATTCCACCGGCTCTCTACGGTTTCCCTAAACCCACACTGACTCCAGTGGTTTCCCTGTAGCCTGCGATTGACTCCAGTGGCTCTCTACAGATTCTCTATACCCGTCACTGCATCCAGCGTCTCTATACAGTTTCCCTATAGCCAAACCTGACTCCAGTGGCTCTCTACAATTTCTCTACATGGAACACTAACTCCAGCGGCTCTCTACGGTTTACCTATAGTCCACACGGACTGCAGTGGCTCTCTACATTTTCCCCATACCCTACACTGATTGCAGCAGCTCTACATGATTTCCCTATAGTCAACATTGACTCCAATGGCTCTCTATGGTTTCCCTATAATCCACAATGACTTCAGAGGCTCGCTACATATTCATTATATCCCCAACGGATTCCAGCACCTCTCAACAGTTTCCCTTTAGTCCACTCCAGTTGCTCTCTACGTTTTCCCCATTCCCTACAATGATTCCAGCTGCTCTCCATGTTTTCCCTTTTTTCCACACAGACTCCAGTGTCTCCCTACGCGTTCCCTATAGTCCACTCTGACTCCAGTGGCATTCTACGTTTTCCCGATAGCCAACAATGACTCCACCTGCTCTCTACAATCTCTCTATAGCCCACATTAACTCCAGTGGCTCTCTGTGGTTTCCCTATAGTCCACACGGACTCCAGTGCCTCTCTAAGTATTTCCCTGTACCCTACTCTGATTCCAGCAGCTCTACATGTTTTCCCTTAGTCAACATTGCCTCCAATGCTCTCCACAGCTTCCCTGTAGACAACAATGACTTCAGAGGCTCTCTACATTTTCCCTATATCTCACACGGACTCCAGCGCCTCTCTAAGATTTCCCTATATTCCATACAGTCTCTAGTGTCTCCCTTTGGTTTCCCTATAGTCCGGACTGACTCCAGTGGCATTCTGCGGTTTCGCAATGGTCAACACTGACTCCAGTGGCTATCTACAGTTTCCCTATAGTCCACACTAACTCCACCAGCTCTCTCCGGTTTCTTAATAGCCCACACTAACTTTCTTCGGTTCTCTACGGTTTCCATATTGACCACAATTACTCCACTGGCTCTCTGCGGTTTACCTAAAGCTCACACTCACTCTAATGGCTCTCTACAATTTCCCTGTATTCGCCACTGACTCCCGCAGCTCTCTACGGTTTCCCATTAGTCCACAGCGACACCAGTGGCTCCCTACGGATTCCCTAGAGCGCACACGAGCTCCAGAGGCTGTCTACAGTTTCCCTATTGTCCAAAGGAACGCCAGTGGCTCTCTACATTTTCCCTATACCCTTCACTGATTCCTGCGGCTCTACGTGTTTTCCCTATAGTCCACAATGACTCCAACGGCTCTCTAAGGATTCCCCAGAGGCTGCGATTGACTCCAGTGTCTCTGTATGGTTTCCCTATTGCCCACACAGATGCCAGTAGCGCTACATGTTTTCCCTACATCTCACACTGATCTTCAGTGGTTCTCTACAGTTTCCCTGTAGATCGCAATAATTCCAGAGGGTCTCCATGGTTTCCCTATATCCCACATGATTCCACCAGCTCTCTACGGTTTCCCTAAAGCCCGCACTGAGTCCAGTGGTTCTCTACGGTTTCCCTTTAGCCCCCACTGACACCATTGGCTCTCTCCGGTTTCCCTGTAGCCTGTGATTGACTGCAGTGGCTCCCTACGTTTTCCCCATACACTACACTGATTCCAGTGATTCTACATGATTTCCCTATAGTCACCATTGACTCCAATGGCTCTCTACTGTTTTCCTATAGTCCACAATGACTTCAGAGGCTCACTCCGTATTCACTATATCCCTAACGGAAGCCTGCACCTCTCAACGATTTCCCTATAGTCCAGATGGACTCCTGTTGGTCTCTACGTTTTTCCCATACCCTACACTGATTCCAGCGGCTCTCCATCTTTTCCCTATATTCCACACAGACTCCAGTGTCTCCCTACGGGTTCCCTATAGTCCACACTGACTCCAGTGGCATTCTGCGGTTTCCTTATATCCAACACTGACTCCAGTGGCTCTCCACACTTTCCCTATAATCGACACTAACTCCACCAGCTCTCTCTGCTTTCTCCATAGCCCACACTGACTTTCAATGGTTCTCTACAGTTACCATACAGACCACAATGACTCCAGTGGTTCTCTACGGATTCCCAATATCCCACACGGACTCCACTGGCTCTCTACGGTTTACCTAAAGCTCACACGGACTCCAGTGGATCTCTATGATTTCCCTATAGCCCCCACTGACTCCAGTGGCTCAATACGGTTTCCCATTAGTCCACACCGACTCCATTGGCTCCCTACAAATTCCCTAGAGCCCACACCAACTCCGGAGGCTGTCTACGGTTTCCCTATTGTCCACAGGAACTCCAGTGGCTCTCTACATTTTCTCTATGCCCTACACTGATTCTAGCGACTCTACATGTATTCCCTCTAGACCACATTGACTCCAGTGGCTCTCTGCGGTTTCCCTAGAGTCCACAATGTCTCCAGTGGCTTTCTACGGATTCCCTATATCCCACACTGACACCATTGGTTTTCTACATTCTCTCTATAGCCCACGCTAACTCCAGTCGCTCTCTACAGTTACCCTATGATCCACACTGACTGCTCTGGCTCTCTACCGTCTCCCTATATCCAACACTAACTCCAGTGGCTCTCTACGGTACCCCTATGTCCCACACTGACAGCATTGGCTCTCTACGATTTCAATATTGCCCACACTATCTCCATTGCCTCTCTACGCTTCCACAATATCCCACACTGACTCCAGTGGCTTTCTGGGGGTTCCCTAGAGCCTGCGATTGACTCCAGTGTCTCTCTATGGCTTCCCTATTGCCCACACGGATGCCAGTGGCTCAACAGGATTTCACTATATCTCACACTGATCTTTAGTGGTTCTCGGCGTTTTTTCTATAGACCACTATGATTCCAGAGGCTCTCTACAGTTTCCCTATATCCCACATGATTCCACTGGCTCTCTACGGTTTCCCTAAACCCACACTGACTCCAGTGGTTTCCCTGTAGCCTGCGATTGACTCCAGTGGCTCTCTACAGATTCTCTATACCCGTCACTGCTTCCAGCGACTCTATACAGTTTCCCTATAGCCAACCCTGACTCCAGTGGCTCTCTACAATTTCTCTACATCGAACACTAACTCCAGCGGCTCTCTACGGTTTACCTATAGTCCACACGGACTCCAGTGGCTCTCTACATTTTCCCCATACCCTACACTGATTCCAGCAGCTCAACATGATTTCCCTATAGTCAACATTGACTCCAATGGCTCTCTACGGTTTCCCTGTAGTCCACAATGACTTCAGAGGCTCGCTACGTATTCACTATATCCCTAACGGAATCCAGCACCTCTCAACATTTTCCCTTTAGTCCACTCCAGTTGCTCTCTACGTTTTCCCCATTCCCTACAATGATTCCAGCGGCTCTCCATGTTTTCCCTATATTCCACAATGACTCCAGTGTCTCCCTACGCGTTCCCTATAGGCCACTCTGACTCCAGTGGCATTCTACGTTTTCCCTATAGCCAACAATGACTCCACCTGCTCTCTACAATCTCTCTATAGCCCACATTAACTCCATTGGCTCTCTGTGGTTTCCCTATAGTCGGCACTGACTCCAGTGGCTCTCTCCGGTACCCTACAGACTGTGATTCAATCCAGTGGCTCTCTATGGTTTAACTAAAGTCCACCATGGCTCTACAGACTCTCTACGGTTTCGCTATAGCCCACACTGTCTCCAGTGGTTCTCTACGACTTCCCTATAGTCCACATTGACTCCAGTGGTTCTCTACATATTCTCCATAGCCGACAGTGATTCCAGCGGCTCTATACCATTTTGCTATAGCCAAACCTGATTCCAGTGGCTCTCTACAATTTCTCTATAGCCCACTCTAACTCAAGTGGCTCCCTACGGTTTCCCTATAGCCCGCACTGACTCCGATTGCACTCTAAGGTTTACCTATAGCCTGCATTACCTCCAGTGGCTCTCTCCGGTTCCCTTATATCCCACACTGAATCCAGCGGCTCTCTCCGGTTTCCCTACAGACTGCGATTGAATCCATTGGTTCTCTACTGTTTAACTAAAGTCCACAATGGCACCATCATCTCTCAATAGCCCACAGTGCCTCCAAAGGTTCTCTACGTCTTCCGTATAGTCCACAATGACTCCAATGGTTCTCTATGGATTCTGCATAGCCGAAACTGATTCCAGTGGCTCTATACCGTTTCCCTGTAGCCAAACCCGACTCCAGTGGCTCTCTACAATTTCCCTATAGCCCGCACTAACTCCAGTGCCTCTGTACGGTTTCCCTATAGCTCGCACTAACTCCAGTGGCGCTCTACGGTTCCCCTATATCCCAAACAGACTCCAGAGGTTCTCTACGGTTTCCCAATAGAATGCGATTGACTCCAGTGGGTCTCTTCGCTTTCCCTATAGTCCACAAATACACCAGTAGCTCTCTACAGATTCCCTATAGCCTGCGATTATCTCCATTGGATCTCTACAGTTTCCCTATAGCCCACACTACCTCCAGTGGCTCACTACTTTACCCCTATATCCCACACTGCAGCAGTGGCTCATACGGATTCAATATTGCCCACACAAACTCTATTGGCTCTCTACGGTTCCCCAATGTCCCACGCTGACTCCAGTGGCTCTCTACGGTTTCCCTAGAGTCTGCGATTGACTCCAGTGTCTCTCTACGGTTTCCCTATTGCCCACACAGATTCCAGTGGCTCTACATGATTTCCTTATATCCCACAATGACATTCAGTAGTTCTCTATGGTTTGCCTATAGACCACAATCATTCCAGTGTCTCTCTACTGTTTACCTATACCCACACTGACTCAACCGGCTCTCTACGGTTTCCCTAAGGCCCACACAGACTCCAGTGGGTCTCTACGGTTACCCTATAGCCCACACTGACTCCATTGGTTCTCTTTGGTTAACCTATAGTCCATACTGACGCCATAGGTCCCTAAAAATCCCCTGTAGACCAGACTGACTCCAGTGGCTCTCTGCGGTTTCCCTGTAGTCCACACTGACTCCAGTAGGTCCCTAAAAATCCCCTATAGCCCACACTGACTCCAGTGGCGATCTGCGGTTTCCCTAGAGCCCACACTGACTTCAGCGGATCTCTTCGGTTTCCCTATAGCCTGCGATTGACTCCAGTGGCTGGCTATGGATACTCTATAGCCGACAGTAATTCCAGCGGCTTTATACCATTTCTCTATAACCAACCCTGACTCCAGTGGTTCTCTACAATATCTCTATATCCCACACTAACTGCAGTGGCTCTCTACGGTTTCCCTATAGTCCACAGGGACTCCAGTGGCTCTCTACGTTTTCCTATACCGTACACTGATTCCAGCGGCTCTACCTGTTTTCTCTATAGTCAACATTGACTCCAATGTCGCTCTACCATTTCCCCATAGTCCACAATGACTTCAGAGGCTCTCTGCATATTCCCTATATCCCACACGGACTCCAGCGCCTGTCTACGGTTTCACTATATTCCACACGGACACCAGTGTCTCTCTACGTTTTCGCTAAACCCGACACTGATTCCATCGGATCTACATGCTTTCCCAATATTCCACATAGACTTCCTTGGCTCTCTTCACTTTCCCTATAGCCGACACTGACTACAGTTGCTCTCTATGGTTTCGCTATAGCCCACACTGACTCTAGCGGCTATCTAAGGTTTCCCTATAGCCCACACTGACACCGGTATCTCTTTACTTTTTCCCTATAGCCTGCGATTGACTCCCTTGGCTCTCTAAAGTTTCCCTATAGCCCACACTAACTCCAGTGGCTCTCTACATTACCCCTATATTCCACACTGCAGCAGTGGCTCATACGTGTTCAATATTGCCCACACTTACTCCATTGGCTCTCTACCGTTGCCCAATATCCCACACTGACTCCAGTGGCTCTCTACGGTTTCCCTAGACTCTGCAATTGACTCCAGTGACTCTCTACGGTTTTCCTATAGCCTGCGATTGACTCCAGTGGCTCCCTATGGATACAATATAGCCGACACTGATTCCAGCGGCTCTATACCGTTTCCCTATAACAAACCCTGACTCCAGTGGCTCTCTACAATTTCTCTATAGCCTACACTAACTGCAGTGGCTCTCTACGATTTCCCTACAGTCCACACGGACTCCAGTGGCCCTCTACGTTTTCCCTATAACCTACACTGATTCCAGCGGCTCTAACTCTTTTCCGTACAGTCGACATTGACTCCAATGGCTCTCTACGGTTTCACTATAGTCCACAATGACTTCAGCAGCTCTCTCCGGTTTCCCTGCAGACTGTGATTGACTCCATTAGCTCTCTACATTTTAGCTACTCTCCGCAATGGCTCCAGTGGCTGTCTACAATTTCCCTATAGCCCACACTATCTTCTGTGGTTCTCTACGGCTTCCCTATAGTCCACACTGACTCCAGAGGCTCTATACAAATTCCCCATCGCCGACACTGATTCCCACTCTATTCCATTTCCTTATAGACAACCCTGACTCCAGTGGCTCTCTGCAATTTCCCTATAGCCTACCCTAACTCCAGTGGCTCTCTACGGTTCGCGTATATCCCACACGGACTCCAGCGCCTCTCTATGGATTCCCTATAGTCCCTGTTTTCCCTATAGTCCATACCGAATCCAGTTGTTCTCTACGTTTTCGCTATGGCCTGCAAATGACTCCAGTGGCTCTCTGCATTTTCCCTATTGCCCACACTAACTCCAGTGGATCTCTGCGGTTTCCCTATAGTCCACACTGACACTAGTGGCTCTCTACAGTTTCCCTATTGTCCACAATAACTCCAGTGGCTCTCTACAGTTCCCCTATATCCCACACTGACTCCAGTGGCTCTACAGATTCCCTAAAGCCTGCAATTGACTCCAGTATCTGTGTACGGTTTCCCTATTGCCCACACAGATTCCAGTGGCTCTATACGACTTCGCTATATGCCACACTGACTCCAATTGCTCTCCAGGGTTTCCCTAAATTCCACACTGACTCCACTGGTTCTCTACGGTTTCCCTATAGCTCCCAATGACTCCTATGGCTCTCACTGGTTTCCCTATAGTCCACACAGAATCCATTAGATCTTTATGTAGTCCCTATTTTCCACGCTGACTCCAGTGGCTCCCTCCGGATTCCTTATAACCCACACAGACTCCAGCACCTCTCTACGGTTTCCCTATATTCCACACAGACTCCAGTGGCATTCCGCAGTTTCCCTATAGCGCACACTGACTCCAGTGGCTCTCTACAGTTTCACTATAGCCTTCAATGTCTCCAGTGGTTCACTACCGATTCCCTATAGCCCATACTTACTCCAGTGGCTCTCTACGGTTATCATATATCCCACACTAAATCCAGTGGCTCTCCACGATTCCCCTATATCCGACAGTGACTCCAACGGCTCACTGCGGTTTAACTAAAGTCCATAATGACTCCAGTGGCTCTCTACGGTTCCCTATAACCCACACTGACTCCAGTGGTTCTCTATGGGTTTCCCTATAGCCCCCACTGACTCCGGTGGCTTCTGCAGATTCCCTATAGTCCACACAGAATCCAGTGGCTCCATATGGTTTCCCTATTGCCTGCGATTGACTCCAGTTGTTCTCTACATTTTCCCCATAGCCCAATCTAACTTCAGTGGCTCTCTATGGTTTCCCTTTGGTCCACACAGACTGAACCGCCTCTCTATGCTTTCTCTATAGCCCACACTGATTCCATCGGTTCTTTATGCTTTTGCTAATACCTATGCTAAATCCAGTGGCTCTCTGCGGTTTCCCTATTTGCCACACTAACTTCAGTGGTTCTCAACGGTTGCCCTATAGCCTAGACTGACTGCAGTGGTTCCCTATGGCTTCCCAATAGTCCACAATGACGCCAGTGGCTATCTACGGTTTCCTTATAACCTGCGATTGACTCCAGTCTCTCTCTACGGTTTCCCTGTAGCCCACACTAACTCCAGTGGCTATCTACGGTTTTCCTATAGTCCACACTGACTCCAGTGGATCTCTATGGTTTCTCTGTAGCCCACGCTGACTCCAACAGTTCTCTACGTTTCCCTATAGCCTACACTAAATCCAGTGGTTCCCTATAGCTTCTCTATATACCACAATGACGCCAGTGGCTCTCTACAGTTTCCTTATAGCCTGTGATTGACTCCAGGCTCTCTCTACGGTTTCTCTATAGCCCGCACTAACTCCAGTGGCTCTCTACGTTTTCCCTATAGGCAACACTGCCTCCCCGGCTCTCTATGGTTCTCTAATAGCCCACACTGAATCAGGTGGCACTCTACGGATTCTCTATTGCCCACAATAACTCCAGTGGCTCTCTACGGTTCCCCTATATACCACACTGACACCAGCGGATCTCTCTGGTTTCCCTATAGACTGAAGTTGTCTCCAGTGGCTCTCGACAGTTTGCCTACATTTCACATTGATTCCTGTGGCTCCCTATAGTTTCCCTTTAGCCCACATTAACCCGGTGCCTCCCAATGGTTTCCCTGTAGTCCACACTTACTCCAGTGGCATTCTGCAGTTTCCCTATAGCCCACACTGACTGCAGTGGCTCTCTACAGTTTCCCTATAGCCCACATTAACTCCATTGGCTCTCTACGTTTCCCGTATAGCCCACAATGAATCCGGTGGCTCTCTCCGCTTTCCCTATAACTCACACTAACTCCAGTGGCTCTCTACAGTTCCCCTATATCCCTCCTGACTCCAAAAGTTCTCTCCACTTTGCCTATAGACTGCAATTGTCTCCAGTGTCTCTCTATGCTTTAGCTACAGTCGAGAATGACTCCAGTGTTTCTCTACAGTTTCCATATAGTCCACATAGTCTCCAGCGGCTCTCTACGGATTCCCTGTGGTCCACACTGACTCCAGTGGCTCGCTTCGGATTCCCTATATCCCACACGGACTCCAGCACCTCTCTACAGTTTCCCTATATTCCACATAAACTCCACACTCTCCCTACAGTTTCCCTATAGTCAACACTGACTGCAGTGGCATTCTGCAGTTTCCCTATAGCCTACACTGACTCCTTCGGCTCTCTACAGTTTCCCTATTGCCCACACTAACTCCAGTGGCTCTCTACGTATTCTCTATATCACACACTGACTCCAGAGGCTCTCTACAATTTCGCTATAGTCAACAGTAAATCCATCAGCTCTCTACGGAATCCCTATAGCCCACTCTGACTCCCGTGGCTCTCTACAGTTCCCCTATATCCGACACTAACTCCAGTGGCTCTCTTCAATTCCCCCATATACCACGCTGACTCCAGCGGCTCTCTCTGGTTTAACTACAGTACATAATGACTCGAGTGGATCTCTACGGTTCCCTGTAGCCCACACTGACTCCAATGGCTCTCTATTGTGTCCCTATAACCTCGACTGAATCCAGTGTTTCTCTCCGGTTTCATTATAGTCCACACAGAATCCAGTAGCTCGCTAGGTTTTCCCTATAGCCCAAGCTGACTCCAGTGTCTCTCTACGGTTTCCCTATAGCCAACACTGAATGCAGTGGTCCTCTATGGTTTCCCTATAGGCCCCACTGACTTCCGTGTCTGTCTACGGTTTCCCTATAGTCCACAAAGAATCCAGTGGTGCCCTAGGGCTTCCCTATAGCCCACACTGACTCCATTGGCTCTCTACGGCTGCCCTATAGCCTGCGATTGACTCCAGTGGCTCTCTATTATTTCCCTGAAGCCCACTCTAACTCCACTGTCTCTCTATGGTTTCCCAAGAGTCCGCACTGACTCCACCGGCTCTCTAAGGTTTTCCCTATATCCAACACTGACTCCAGCGACTCTAAACGGTTTCCCTAAAGCCTTCGATTGACTCCAGTGTCTCTCTCTACAGTTTAACTACAATCCATAAAGACCCCAGTGGCTCTCTATGGTTTCCCTATAGCCCACACTAACTCCAGTGGTTCTCTATGTATTCCCTATAGCCCATTCTGGCTCCAATGGCTCTCTACGGTTTCCTTATAGCCCAGACCGACTCCAGGGGTTCTCTAAGATTTCCCAATAGTGCACAGAGACTCCAATGGCAAACTATGGTTTCCTATAGTCCAAACTGAATCCAGTGGCTCTCTACGTTTTCTCTATAGCCTGCGACTGACTCCAGTGACTCTCTACATTTTCCCTATGAAGCACTCTAAATCCAGTGGATCTCTGCGGTTTCTCTATAGTCCACACAGACACTAGTGGCTTTCTACGGATTCCCTATTGTCGACACGAACTCCAGTGGATTTCTACGCTTCCCTAATTTCCCAATAATGACTCTAGAGGCTCCCTACGGTTTCCCTATAGCCTGCAATTGCCTCCAGTATCTCTCTACGGTTTCCCTATTGCCCACACAGATTCCAGTGGCTCTGTACGACTTCCCTATGTGCCACACTGACATTCAGCGGTTCTCTACGGTATCTCTGTATACCACAATGACTCCAGCTGCTCTCTACGATTTTACTATATGCCACACTGACTCAAACGGCTCTCCAAGGTTTCCCTAAAGCCCAGACTGACTCCACTGGTTCTCTGCGGTTTCCCTATAGCTCCCACTGACTCCAATGGCTCTCTATGATTTCCCTATAGACCACAGAGAATCCATTGGCTCTCTACGGAGTCCCTATAGTCCAGAATGACACCAGTGGCTCCCTCCGGATTCACTATATCCCACACGGACTACAGCACCTCTCTATGGATTCCCTATAGTCCACATTGACTCCAGTGGCATTCGGCGGTTTCCCTATAGCCCAAATTGGCTCCAGTAGCTCTGTACGGGTTCCATATAGCCCACACTGACTCCAGTGGATCTCTACGGTTCCCTATAGCTCCCATGACTCCACACTCTCTCTACGGTTCCCTATAGTCCACACTAACTCCAGTGGCATTCGGCAGTATCCCTATAGTCCACATTGGCTCCAGTGGCTCTCTATGGATTCCATATAGCCCACACTGACTCCAGTGGCTCTCTATGTTTCCCTATAGCCCACACTGACTCAAGTGGCTCTCTACGGTTCCCTTTAGCCTCCACTGACTCCAGTGTCTCTCTACGGTTTCCCTGTAGTCCACACTGACTCCAGTGGCATTCTGCGGTTTCCCTATAGCCCACACTGACTCCAGTGGCTCTCTGCAGTTTCGCTATAGCCCACACTGACTCCAGTGGCTATCTGCAGTTTCACTATAGCCTTCACCAACTCCAGTTGCTCTCTACGGTTCCTTTATTTGCCACAATAATTCCAGAAACTCTCTACAATTCCCCTATATCCCACAGTGATTCCAATGGTTCGCTCCAGTTTAACTGCAGTCCATAATGACTCCAGTTGCTCTCCACGTTTCCCTATAGCCCACAATGACTCCAGTGGTTCTCTAGTGTTTCCCTATAGTCCCCACTGACTCCAGTGTCTCTCAACAGTTTTCCTAATGTCCACACAGAATCCAGTGGCTCCCTACAGTTTCCCTATAGCCTGCGATTGACTCCAGTGGCTCTCTAAAGTTTCCCTATAGCCAACTCTAAGTCCAGTGGCTCTCTATGGTTTCCCTTTGGTCCACACTGACTAAACTGGTTCTCCATGGTGTCCCTATAGCCCACACTGACTTCAGTGGCTCGCTATGGTTTTTCTATAGCCGACACTGACTCCACAGTTTCGCTACGCTTTCCCTATAGCCTATACTAAATCAGTGGCTCTCTGTGGTTTCCCTACTTCCACACTGACTTCATTGGTTCTCTACGGTTTCCGTATAGCCCACACTGACTCCAGTGGTTCCCTATGGCTTCCCAATAGTCCACAATGACTCCAGTCGCTCTCTACGGTTTCCTTATAGTCTGCAATTGACTCCAGTCTCTCTCTACGGTTTCCCTATAGACTGCACTAACTCCAGTGGCTCTCTACGGTTTCCCTATATTCCACATTGCCTCCTCGCCTCTCTATGGTTTCCCAATAGCCCACATTGAATCCAGCGACACTCTATGGATTCTGTATTGCCCACAATAACTCCAGTGGCTCTCTACGGTTCCCCTATATCCAACACTGACTCCAGTGTCTCTCTATGTTTTCCCTATTGCCCACACACATTCCAGTTTCACTCTACGATTCCCTTTTATACCACACTGAGTCCAGCGGCTCTCTCTGGTTTCCCTATAGACTGAAATTGACTCCAGTGGCTCTCTATGGTTTGCCTACTTACCACAATGATTCCAGTGGCTCTCCACATTTCCCTATAGCCCACACAGACTCCAGTGGTTCTCTAGGGTTTCCCTATAGCCCCCACTGAAGCCAGTGTCTCACTTCAGTTTCCCTGAAGTCTACACAGTATCCAATGGCTCCCTACGGTTTCCCTATAGCCTGCGATTGACTCCAGTGGCTCTCTACAGTTTCCCTATAGCCAAATCTATGTCCAGTGGCTCTCTTTGGTTTCCCTTTCGTCCAGACTGACTAGACTGGCTCTCTATGGTTTCCCTATAGCCCACACTGACTCCAGTGGCTCTCTATGGTTTCTCTATTGTCCACACTGACTCCACAGGTTCGCTACGCTTTCCCTATAGCCTACCTTAAATCCAGTGGCTCTCTGTGGTTTCCCTTTCGTCCAGACAGATTAAACTGGCTCTCTATGGTTTCCCTATAGCCCACACTGACTCCAGTGGCTCTCTATGGTTTCTCTGTTGCCCACACTGACTCCACAGGTTCGCTACGCTTTCCCTATAGCCTACCTTAAATCAAGTGGCTCTCTGTGGTTTCCCTAACTCCACACTTACTACATTGGTTCTCTACGGTTTCCCTATAGCGCACACTGACTACTGTGGTTCCCTATGGCTTCCCTATAGTCCACTGTGACGCCAGTGGCACTCTACGATTTCCTTATAGCCGGCAATTGACTCCAGTCTCTCTCTACAGTTTCCCTATAGCCCGCAATAACTCCAGTGGCTCTACGGTTTCCCTATATTCCACATTGCCTTTTCGGCTCTCTATGGTTTCCCAATAGCCCACACTGAATCCAGTGACACTCTATGGATTCCCTATTGCCCACACTGACAGCAGTGGCTTTCTACAGTTTACCTATAGCCCACATTAACTCCAATGGCTCTCTACGTTTCCCCTATATGCCACACTGACTCCAGTGGGTCTCTACGCTTTCCCTATAGCTCACACTAACTCCTGTGGCTCTCTACGGTTCCCCTATATCCCTCACTGACTCCAAAGTTTCTCTCCGGTTCCGTATAGACTGGGATTGTCTCCAGTGGCTCTCTACGGTTTACCTACAGTCGACAATGACTCCAGTGGCTCTCTACAGTTTCCATATAGTCCACACAGAATCCAGTGGCTCTCTACGGAGTCCCTTTATCCCACACGGACTCCAGCACCTCTCTACAGTTTCCCTATAATTCCACATAAACTCCATAGTCTCCCTACGGTTTCCCTATAGTCCACACTGACTCCAGTGGCATTCTGCGCTTTCCCTATATCCCACACTGACTCCACTGGCTCTCTACAGTTTCCCTATAGCCCACACTAACTCCAGTGGCTCTCTATGAAATCTCTATGTCCACACTGACTCCAGTGTCTCTCTACCGTTTCCCTATTGCCCACACGGACTCCAGTGGCTCTCTACAGTTTCCTTATAGCCCACTCTAACTCCAGTGACTTTCTACGGTTTCCCTATAGTCCGCACTGACTCCACCGGCTTACTATGGTTTCCCTTTAGCCCACACTGACTCAAGTGGCTGTCTATGGTTTCCGTACAGCCCACACTGAATCCACCGGTTCTATATACTTTCCCTATAGCCTACACTAACTCCAGTGGCTCTCGAGGTATTCCCTGTATCCCACACTGACTCCAGAGGTTCTCTACAGTTTCCCTATAGCCTGTGATTGACTCCAGTTTCTCTCTATGGTTTAACTACAGTCCACAATGGCCCTAGTGGCTATCAATGGTTCACCTATATTCCACACTAACTCCAGTAGCTCTCCAAGATTCCCCTATATCTCACAGTGAATCCAGCGGCTCTCTCCGGTTTAATACAGTCATAATGACTCCAGTGGCTCTCTATGGTTTCCCTGCAGCCCACACTGACTCCAACGGTTCTTTATGCTTTCGCTATAGCCTACACTAACTGCAGGGCTCTCGAGGATTTTCCTATATCCCACACTGACTCCAGCGGCTCTCTCCAGTTTATCTACAGTCCATAATGACTCCAGTGGCTCTCTATGGTTTCCCTGCAGCCCACACTGACTCCAGTGGTCCTCTACGGTTTCCCTATAGCCCCCACTGACTCCTTGTCTCACTACAGTTTCCCTATAGTCCACACAGAATCCAGTGGCGCCCTAGGTTTTCCCTATAGCCCAAACTGGCTCTGTTGGCTCTCTACGGTTTCCCTATAGACTGTGATTAACTCCCGTGGCTCTCTACAGTTTCCCTATAGCCCACTCCATGTCCACCAGCTCTCTTTGTTTTCCCTATAGTCCACACTGTCTCCAATGGCTCACTAGGTTCTTCCCTATATACCACACTGACTCCAGCAGCTCTCAACGGTTTCCCTATAGCCTTTGATTGATTCCAGTGTCTCTCTACGGTTTAACTACAGTCCACAACGACCCCAGTGGATCTCTACGGTTTCCCTATAGCCCACACTGACTCCAATGGTTCTCTATGTATTCCCTATAGCCCACACGGACTCCAGTGGCTCTCTACGGATTCCTTATAGCCCAGACTGACTAGAGGGGTTCTCTACGGTTTCCCAAAAGTGCACACAGACTCCAGTGGTTCCCCACAGTTTCCCTATAGTCCACACTGACTCTATTGGCTCTCTATGGATTCCCTATTGTCCACACTAACACCAGTGGCTCTCTACGGTTTCCCTATACACCACAATGACTCCAGTTGCTCCCTACGGTTTTACTATATCCCACACTGACTCCAACGGCTCTCTAAGGTTTTCCTAAAGCCCACACTGACTCCATTGGTTCTCTAATGTTTCCCTATAGCTCCCACTGACTCCAATGGCTCCCTACGGTTTCCCTATAGCCCAATCTGACTCCAGTGGGTATCTACAGTTTGCCTACAGTCCACACTGACTCCACTGGCTCTCTACATTTTCCCTATAGCCTGCGTCTGACTCCAGTGACTCTCTACATTTTCCCTTTAACCCACAGTAACTCCAGTGGCTCTCTACGGTTTCCCTATAGTCCACACTGACTCCACTGGCTCTCTACGTTTTCCCTATAGCCCACACTGACTCCAGGGGTTCTCTACAGTTTCCCTATAGCACAAACTGACTCCAGTGGCTCTCAACGGCTTTGCTGTAGCCTGCGACTTACTCCAGTGTCTCTCTACAGTTCCCCTAAAGCCACACTATCTCCAGTAGCTCCCTATGGTTTCCGTATAGTCTACAATGACTCCACCTGGTCTTTATCGTTTCCCAATTGCCCACAAAGACGCAAGTGGCTCTCTACGGATTCCCTATTGCCAACACTAACTCCAGTGGTTCCCTACAGTTTCCCTAAAGCCTGCGGTTGACACCGGTGTCTCTCTGTGGCTTCCCTATTGCCCACAAAGATTCCAGTGGCTCTATACGATTTTCCTATATACCACACTGACTTTCAGTTGTTCTCTACGGTTTCCCTATAGACCACAATTAAGCCAGAGGCTCTATATGATTTCATTATATCTGACACTGTCTCCAAATCCTCTCTACGGTTTCCCTAAACCCCACACTGACTCCAGTGTCTCTCTACCGTTTCCCTATTGTCCACACCGACTCCAGTGGCATTCTGCGGTTTCCCTATGCCCACACTGCCTCGAGTGGTTCTCTACAGTTTCCCTATAGACCACAATTAATCCAGTGGCTCTCTACATTTCCCTATATCCCACACTGACTCCAGTGTCTCTCTACTGTTTCCCTATTGCCCACACTGACTCCAGTGGCTCTCTACAGTTTCCCTATAGTCAACACTAACGCCACCGGCTCTCTAAGGTTTCCCTGAAGCCAACACTGACTCCAGGGGCTCTCTCCGGTTTCCCTATAGAATGCGATTGACTCCAGTGGCTTTCTACGGTTTCGCTATAGCCCACACTGACTCCAGCAGCTCCCTACAGTTTCCCTTTAGCCCACATTAACTCCAGTAGCTCTCTACATTTCCCCTATATCCCGCACTAACTCCAGTGGCTCTCTACACTTTCCCTATAGCTCACACAAGCTCCAGTGTCTCTCTACGGTTCCCCTATATCCCTCACTGTCTCCAGCGGTTGTCTCCGGTTTCCCTATAGACTGTGATTTGCTCCACTGGCTCGCTACGGTTCACCTACAGTCCACCATGACTCCAGTGGCACTCTATGGTTTCCCTAAAGCCGACACTGACTCCACAGGTGCTATACGGTTTTCCTACAGCTCCCACTGACCCAAGTGGCTCTCTAAGGTTTCCCTATAGTCCAGACAGACACTAGTGGCTCTCTAGGAATCCCTATTGCCCACACTGACTCCAGAAAATCCCTCCAGATTCCCTATGTCGCACAAGGACCCCAGCGCCTCTCATCGCTTTCCCTAAATTCCAAATAAACTCCGTTGTCTCTGTACTATTTCCCTAAAGTCCACACTGACTCTTGTGCCATTCTGCTTTTCCAATAGCCCACACTGACTCCAGCGGCTCTCTACAGATTCCCTATAGCCCACAATGACTCCCGTGGCTCTCTATGGTTCTCCTAGATGCAACACTAACTCCAGTGGCTCTCTACGCTTTCCCTTTCGCTCTCACAAACTCCAGTGTCTCTCTATGGTTGCCCTATATCCCTCACTGTCTCCAGCGATTGTCTCCGGTTTCCCTATAGACTGTGATTTTCTCCACTGGCTCTCTAAGGTTCACCTACAGTCCACCATGACTCCAGTGGCACTCTATGGCTTCCCGAAAGCCGACACTGACTCCAGTGGTTCTCTACGGTTTCCCCATAGCTCCCACTGACACAAGTGGCTCTCTATGGTTTCCCTATAGTCAAGACTGACTCCAGTGGCTCTCTACGGAATCGCTATAGTCCACACTGACTCCAGAAAATCCCTCCGGATTCCCTATATCCCACACGGACTCCAGCGCCTCTCAACGGTTTCCCTATATTCCACATAAACTCCATTGTCTCTCTACAATTTCCTTAAATTCCACACTGACTTCTGTGGCATTCTACTTTTTCCCTACAGCCCACACTGACCCCAGCGGCTCTCTACAGATTCCCTATAGCCCACACTGACTCCCGTGGCTCTCTACAGTTCCCCTAGATCCCACAGTAACTCCAGTGGCTCTCTACATTATCACTATATACCACACTGAAACCAGTGGCTCCCTAGGGATTCAGTATATCCCACACGGACTCCAGTGACTCACTACAGTTTCCCTATATTGCACATAGACTCCAGTGTATCTCGGCGGTTTCCCAATAATCCACACTGGCTCCAGTGGCTCTCTACGGTTTCCCTATTGCCCACACTGACATCCTTTGGCTCTCTACGGTTTCCCTATAGCCCACACTAACTCCAGTGGCTGTCTGCGATACACCTATATCCCATCACTGACTCCAGTGTCTCTGTACGGTTTCCCTATTGTCCACACAGAATCCAGTGGCTCCCTCTGGATTCCCTTTAGACCAAGCTGACTCCAGTGGCTCTCTCCGGTTTCCCTATAGACTACAATTTGTTCCAGTGGCCCTCTACGATTTAACTACAGACCATAATGACTCTAATGGCTCTCTAAAGTTTCCCTATAGCCCACACTGCCTCCAGGGTTTTCTCTATGGTGTCCCTACAGGACAAACTGACTCCAGTGGCTCTCAACGTTTTCGCTGTAGACTGCGACTGACTCAAGTGTCTCTCTACAATCTCCCTGTAGCCCCCACTCTCTCCAGTGGCTCTACGGTTTCCCTATAGTCCACCAGGACTCCACCGGGTCTCTATGGTTTCCCTATTGCCCACACTAACTTCAGTGGTTCCCTAAACTTTCTCTATATCCTGCGATTGACACCAGTGTCTCTCTACCGTTTCCTGTTGCCCACAAAGATTCCAGTGGCTGTATCCGATTTCCCTATATACCACACTGACTTCGCTATAGACCACAGTTAATCCAGTGGCTCTCTATGGTTTCACTATATCCGACAGGGACTCTATGCCTCTCTACGGTTTCCTTATAGCCTGCAAAGGACTCCAGTGTCTGGCAACAGTTTCCCGATAGCCCACTCTGACTCCAGCAGCTCTCTATGGTTTCTCTATATACCCCACAAAGACTCTAGCGGCTCTCTACGGATTCCCTATTGCCAATACTAAACCCAATGGTTCTCTATGCTTCGCTTATATCCCACACTGACTCCAGAGGTTGTTTACGGTTTCCCTATAGCCGTCACTGACTCCTTTGTCTCTGTACGGTATGCCTGTTGTCCACACAGAAACCAGTGGCTTCCTCTGGTTTCCCTTCAGCCCAAGCTGACTCCAGTGGCTCTCTCCGGTTTCCCTATAGACTACTATTGACTCCAGTGGCCCTCAACGATTAAACTACAGACCATAATGACTCTAATGGCTCTCTACAGTTTCCCTATAGCCCACACTGCCTCCAGGGGTTGTCTATGGTTTCCCTATAGCACAAACTGGCTCCAGTGGCTCTCAACGGTTTCGCTGTAGACTCCAACTGACTCAAGTGTCTATCTACAATCTCCCTGTAGCCCCCACTATCTCCAGTGGCTCTCTACTGTTTCCCTAGAGTCTACCAGGACTGCACCGGGTCTCTATTGCCAACACTGACGCAAGTGGCTGTCTACGGATTCCCTATTGCCCACACTAACTCCGGTGGTTCCCTAAACCTTCTCTATATCCTGTGATTGACACCAGTGTCTCTCTACCGTTTCCTTATTGCCCACATAGATTCCAGTGGCTGTATACGAATTCCCTATATACCACACTGACTTTCAGTGGTTCTCTATGGTTTCGCTATAGACCACACTGACTCCAGCGGCTCTCTACAGATTCCCTATAGCCCACACTGACTCCGGTGTCTCTCTATGATTCCCCTAGATGCCACACTAACTCCAGTGGTTCTCTACGCTTTCCCTATAGCTCTCACAAACTCCAGTGGCTCTCTACGATTCACCTATATCCCACACTATGTCCTTGGCACTACCACATTGACTCCACTGGCTCTCTCCGGTTTCCCTATAGACTGCAATTGACTCCAGTGGCTCTGTACGAATTACCTACAGTTCACAATGACTCTAATGGCTCTCTACTGTTTCGCTATAGCCTGCGAAAGACTCCAGTGGCTCTCTACATTTTCTCTCTAGCCCACACTAACTTCATTGGCTCTCTACGGTTTCCCTATAGTCCACACTGACTCCCCAAGCTCTCTATGGTTTTCCCATATCCCACAATGACTCTAGTGGCTCTCTACGGGTTCCCTATTGCCCACACCAAACCCAATGGCTCTCTACTGTTCCCCTATATCCCACACTGACTCCAGTGGCTCTCTACGGTTTCCCTATAGCCTGCGATTGATGCCAGTGTATCTCTAAGTTTTCCCTGAAGCCCACACAGCCTCCAGTGTACTATACGATTTCCCTATATCCCACACTCACTCCAGTGGTTGTCTATTGTATCCCTATAACCGTCACTGACTCCATTGTCTCTGTAAGGTTTCCCTATAGTCCACACAGAATCCAGTGGCTCCCTCCGGTTTCCCTTTTGCTCAAGCTGACTCCAGTGGCTCTCTTCTGTTTCCCTATAGACTTCAATTGACTCCAGTGTCTCTCTCCAATCAACCTGTAGCCCACACTATCTCCAGTGCCTCTCTACGGTTTCCCTATAGTCCACCAGGACTCCACCGGAGCTCCATGGTTTCCCTATTGCCCACACTGATGCAAGTGGCTCTCTACGGATTCCCTATTGCCCACAATAACTCCACTGGTTCCCTAAACTTTCTCTATATCCTGCGATTGTCACCAGTGTCTCTCTACGGTTTCCCAATTGCCCACAAAGCTTCCAGTGGCTGTATACGATTTCCCTATATACCACACTGACTTTCAGTGGTTGTCTACGGTTTCCCTATAGACCACAATTAATCCAGTGGCTATCTATGGTTTCACTATATCCGACAGTGACTCCATCGCCTCTCTACTGTTTCCCTAAACCCCACACTGACTCCAGCATCTCTCTACTGTTTGCTTATTCTCCACACTGAACTCACTGGCATTCTGCAGTTTCCCTATAGCACACTCTGACTCCAGTAGCATTCTGTGGGTTTCCCTATTGCCCACACCGACTCCGGTGGCTCTCTACAGTTTCTCTGTAGTCAACACTAACGCCACCAGCTCTCAACGGTTTCCCTATAGCCCACACTGACTCCAGTTGGTCTCTACGGTTTCCCTATATCCAACACTGACTCCAGCGGCTCACTCCGTTTTCCCTATAGACTGCAGTTCACTCCAGTGGCTCTCTACGGTTTAACTACAGTCCAGAATGACACCATGGCTCTCTCCGGATTCCCTATAGACCACAATTAATCCAGTGGCTCTCTATGGTTTCACTATATCCGACAGTGACTCCATCGCCTGTCTACGTTTTCCCTAAACCCCACTCTGACTCCCGTGTCTCTCTATGGTTTCCTTATTCTCCACACTGACTCCAGTGGCATTCTGCGGTTTCCCTATTGCCCACACTGACTCCGGTGGCTCTCTACAGTTTCCCTGTAGTCAACACTAACTCCACCGGCTCTCTACCTTTTCCCTATAGCACACTATGACTCCTCAGGCTCTCTGCAGTTTCCCTATAGACTGCAATTCACTTCAGTGGCTCTCTATGGTTTAACTACAGTCCAGAATGACCCCATGGCTCTCTACGGGTTTCCCTATAGCCCACACTGACTCCAGCGGTTCTCTACGGTTTCCCTATAGCCCACACTTACTCCAGTGGCTCTCTACGTTTTCCTTATATCCCACACTGGCTCCAGTGGCTCTCTACGGTTTCCCTATTGCTCACACTGACTCCAGTCGCTCTCTACAATTTCCCTACAGTCAACACTAACGCCACTGGCTCTCTAACGTTTCCCTACAGCCCACACTGAATCCATTGGCTCTCTACGGTTTCCCTAAAGCCAGCACTGACTCCAGGTGCTCTCTCCGGATTCCCTATAGACTGCGTTTAACTCCAGTGGCTATCTACGGTTTAACTACAGTCCAGGATGACCCTGTGGCTCTCGAAGGTTTCCCTATAGCCCACAGTGACTCCAGTGGCACTCTCCAGTTTCCCTATAGCCTGCGATTGACTCCAGTGTCCTTTTCCCGATTGCAGACACACATTCCCCTGGCTCTCTACGATTGCCCTATAAACCACACGGAGTGCAGCACCTCTCTACGGTTTCCCTACATTCCACAGAGATTCCAGTGTATCTCTATGGTTTCCCTGTAGACCACACTGACTCCAGTGGCTCCCTACAGTTTCCCTATAGCCCACATTAACTCCAGTGGCTCTCCACATTTCCCCTATATCCCACACTAACTCCAGTGGCTCTCTACGCTTTTCCTATAGCTCACACAAAATCCAGTGTCTCTCTAAGGTTCCCCTATATCCCTCACTGTCTCCAAAGATTGTGTCCGTGTTCCCTAAAGACTGCGATTGTCTCCAGTGGCTCTCTACGGTTTAGCTACAGTCCACCATGACTCCAGTGGCACTCTTTGGTTTCCCTAAAGCAGACACTGACTCCCTCGGTACTCTATGGTTTCCATATAGATCCCACTGAGTCCAGTGGCTCTCGGCGGTTTTCCTATAGTCCACACAGACTCCAGTGGCTCTCTACCGAGTCACTATAGCCCACACTGACTCCAGTGGATCCCTACGGATTCCCTATATCCCACGTGGACTCCAGCGCCTCTCTACAGTTTCCCTATATTCCAAATAAACTCCATTGTCTCTCTACGATTTCCCTAAAGTCGACACTGACTCCTGTGGCATTCTGCTTTTTCCATTTATCCCACAGTGACTCCAGCGGCTCCCTACAGTTTTCCTATAGCCCACACTAACTCCAGTGGCTCTCTACGTTTTCTCTATATCACACAATGAATCCAGTGGCTCTCTACGTTTTCTCTATATCACACACTGACGCCAGTGGCACCCTACGGATTCCCTGTATCCCACACTGAATCCAGTGTTTTTCTGCGGTTTCCCTATGGACCACACTGACTCCAGTGGCTCTCTACAGTTTCCCTATAGACAACATTAACTCCAGTGGCTCCTACGTTTTCCCTATATCTCACACCGACTCCAGTGTCTCTCACCACATTACCTTATAGCTCACACTAACACCAGTACCTCTCTACTTTTCCCCTATCTCCCTCACTGACTCCAGCGGTTCTTTCCGGTTTCCCTATAGACTGCGATTGACTCCAGTTTCTCTCTACGGTTTCCCTATTGCCCACACTGATTCCTGTGGCTCTGTATGACTTCCTGATATACCACACTGAGTTTCAGTGGTTCTCAACGGTTTCCTATACACCACAATGACTCCAGTTGCTCTCTACGTTTTCACTATATCCCACACTGACTCCACTGGTTCTCTACCATTTCCCTATGGCTCCCACGGACTCTAGTTGCTCTCTACGGTTTAACTACAGTCCACAATGACCCCAGTGGCTCTCTGCGGGATCCCCATAGCCGACACTGACTCTAGTGGCTCTCTCCGGTTTCCCTATAGAATGCAATTGACTCCAGTGGCCCTCTATGATTTACCTACAGTCCATAATGACTCTACTGGCTCTCTACCGTTTCCCTATAGCCCACACTGCCTCCAGGGGCTCTCTATGGATTCCCTATAGCACAAACTGACCCCAGTGGCTCTCAACGGTTTTGCTGTAGCCTGCGACTGACTCAAGTGTCTCTCTACAATCTTCCTGTAGCCCACACTACCTCCATTGGCTCTCTACAGTTTTCCTATAGTCCACCAGGACTCAACCGGGTCTCTATGGTTTCCCTATAGCCCAAACTGACTCCCGTGGTTCTCTACAGTTCCCCTACATCCCACAGTAACTCCAGTGGCTCTCTACATTTTCCCTATATACCACACTGAAACCAGTGGCTCCCGAGGGATTCACTATATCCCACACGGACTCCAGTGACTCACTAACGTTTCCCTATATTCCACACAGACTCTAGTGACTCTCGGCGGTTTCCCTATAGCCCACACTAACTCCAGTGGCTCTCTACGATTCACCTATATCCCACACTATGTCCATGGCTCTCTATGATTCCCCTATATCCCACACTGACTCCAGTGGCTCTCTGCGGTTTCTCGATAGACTGCTTTTGTACTCCAGTGGCTCTGTACGATTTACCTACAGTTCACAATGACTCTAACGGCTCTCTACTGTTTCCCTATAACCTGTGAAAGACTCCAGTGGCTCTCTACATTTTCTCTCTAGCCCACACTAACTTCATTGGCTCTCTACGGTTTCTCAATGGTCCACACTGACTCCACCAGCTCTCTATGGTTTCCTTATATCCCACAATGACTCTAGCGGCTCTCTACGGATTCCCTATTGCCCACAATAAACCCATTGGCTCTCTACGTATCCCCTATATCCCACAATGACTCCAGTGGCTCTCTACGGTTTCCCTATAGCCTGCGATTGACGCCGGTGTATCTCTACGTTTTCCCTGAAGCCCACACAGCCTCCAGTGTACTATATGATTTCCCTATGTCCCACACTGACTCCAGCGGTTGTCTACGGTTTCCCTATAGCCGTCACTGACTCCAGTGTATCTGTACAGTTTCCCAATAGTCCACACCGAATCCAGTGGCTCCCTTCGGTTTCCCTTTAGCCCAAGCTGACTCCAGTGACTCGCTCCGGTTTCCCTAAAGACTGCAATTGACTCCAGTGGTCCTCTACGATTTACCTACAGTCCACAATGACTCTAATGGCTCTCTACGGTTTCCATATAGACCACACTGCCTCCAGGGGTTCTCTATGGTTTCCCTAAAGCACAAACTGACTCCAGTGGCTCTCAACGGTTTTGCTGTAGCCTGTGACTGACTCAAGTGTCTCTCTACAATCTCCCTGTAGCCCAAACTATCTCCAGTGGCTCTCTACGGTTTCCCTATAGTCCACCAGGACTCCACCGGGTCTCTATGGTTTCCCTATTGCCCACACTGATGCAAGTGGCTCTCTACGGATTCCCTATTGCCCGCACTAAATCCACTGGTTCACTAAACTTTCTCTATATCCTGCGATTGACACCAGTGTCTTTCTGCAGTTTCCCTATAGACCACAATTAATCCAGTGGCTCTCTATGCTTTCATTATATCTGACAGTGACTCCATGCCTCTCTATGGTTTCCCTAAACCCCACACTGACTCCAGCGTCTCTCTACCATTTCCTTATTCTCCACACTGAACTCAGTGGCATTCTGCGGTTTCGCTATTGCGCACTCTGACTCCAGTAGCATTCTGCGGGATTCTCTATGCCGAAAGTGACTCTGTCGGCTCTCTACAGTTTCCCAGTAGTGAACACTAACGCCACCGGCTCTCTACGGTTTCCCTATAGCGCACACTGACTCCAGTTGGTCTCTACGGTTTCCCTATAGCCAACAGTGATTCCAGCGGCTCTCTCCGGTTTCCCTTTAGACTGCAATTCACTCCAGTGGCTCTCTACGGTTTTACAGTCCAGAATGACCCCATGGCTCTCTACGGTTTCCCCATGACCACAATTAATCCAGTGGCTTTCTATGATTTCACTATAAACGACAGTGACTCCCTCACCTCTCTACGGTTTCCCTAAATCTCACACTGACTTCAGTGTCTCGCTACGGTTTCCTTATTCTCCACACTGAGCTCAGTGGAACTCTGCGGTTTCCCTATAGCACACTCTGACTCCCGTGGCATTCTGCGGTTTCCCTATTGCCCACACTGACTCCTGTGGCTCTCTACAGTTTCTCTGCAGTGAACATAACTCCACTGGCTCTCTACGGTTTCCTTATAGCCCACAATGACTCCAGTTGGTCTCTACGGTTTCCCTATAGCCAACACTTACTCGTCCATCTCTCTCCAGTTTCCCTATAGACTGCAATTGACTCCAATGGCTCTCTACGGTTTAACTACAGTCCAGAATGACCCCATGGCACTCTATGGGTTCCTTATAGCCCACACTGACTCCAGTGGTTCTCTACAGGTTACCCTTAGCCCACACTTACTCCAGTGGCTCTCTACGTTTTCCCTATATCCAACAATGACTCCACTGGCTCTCAACGGTTTCCCTATTGCCCACACTGACTCCAGACGCTCTCTACAATTTCCCTATAGTCCACACTATCCCTACCGGCTCTGTAACGTTTCCCTATAGCCCACACTGAATCCATTGGCTCTCTACGGTTTCTCTAAAGCCAGCACTGACTCCAGGGGCTCTCTCCGGTTTCCCTATAGACTGCGATTGACTCCAGTGGCTATCTATGGTTTAACTACAGTCCAGGATGACCCTGTGGCTCTCTGCGGTTTCCCTATAGCCCACACTGGCTTAAGAGCTTCTCTAAGGTTTCCCTATAGCCCACAGTGACTCCAGTTGCACTCTCCAATTTCCCTATAGCCTGCGATTGTATCCAGTGTCCCGATTGCACACACACATTCCCCTGGCTCTCTACGATTGCCCTATAAACCACAGGGACTGCAGCGCCTCTCTACGGTTTCCCTATATTCCACAGAGATTCCAGTGAATCTCTACGGTTTCCCAATAGACCACACTGACTCCAGTGGTATTCTGCGGTTTCCCTATAGCCCACACTGACCCCAGCGGCTCCCTACAGTTTCCCTATAGCCCACATTAACTCCACTGGCTCTCCACATTTCCCCTATATCCCACACTAACTCCAGTGGCTCTCTATGCTTTCCCTATAGCACACACAAAATCCAGTGTCTCTCTAAGGTTCCCCTATATCCCTCACTGTCTCCAGCGATTGGCTCCGGGTTCCCTATAGACTGCGATTGACTCCACTTTCTCTCTACGGTTTCCCTATTGCCCACACTGATTCCAGTGGCTCTATATGACTTCCTGATATACCACACTGAGTTTCAGTGGTTCTCAACGGTTTCCTATACACCACAATGAGTCCAGTTGCTCTCTACGGTTTCACTACATCCAACACTGACTCCACTGGTTCTCTACCATTTCCCTATGGCTCCCACGGACTCTAGTTGCTCCCTACGGTTTAACTACAGTCCACAATGACCTCAGTGGCTCTCTGCGGGTTCCCCATAGCCGACACTGACTCTAGTGGCTCTCTTCGTTTACCCGAAAGCCCACAATGACCCCAATGGCTCCCTAAAATTTATCTATAGCCCATACTGACTCCAGTTGGTCTCTATGGATTCCCTATAGCCCACACCGACTCCAGTGACGCTCTACGGTTTCCCTAAAGCCCACACTGACTCCAGTGGTTCTCTACGGTTTCAATATAGTCCACACAGATTCCACTGGCTGCCTGCGGTTTCCCTATAGCCCAAACCGACACGAGTGGCTCTCTACGGCTTCACTATAGCCAGCGATTGACTCCAGTGGCTCTCTACGGATTAACTATAGTCCACAAAGTTCCCAGTGGCTCTCTACGGTTTCCCTATAGACCTCACTGAATCCAGTGGCTCTCTAGAGATTCCCTATAGCCCCCAATGACCACAGTCGCACTCTACGGTTTCCCTATAGCCCACACTGATTCCAGTGGTTCTCTATGGATTCCCTATAACCCACACTGACTCCAGTGGTTCTCTATGGATTCCCTATAGCCCAGACTGTCTCCAGGATTTCTCTACGGTTTCCCTATAGTCCACACAAACTCCAATGGCTCTGCATGGTTTCCCTATAGTCCAAACTGATTCTAGTGGCTCTCTACGTTTTCCCTATAGCCTGTGATTGATCCAGCAGCTCTCTACAGTGTCCCTATATTCCACACTGTCTCCAGCGGCTCTCTATGTTTTCCCTAAAGCCCACACTGACTCCAGCGGCTCTTCAGTTTTCCCTATAGAATGCATTTGACTCTACTGGCTCTCTAAGTTTTGCCTATAGCCCAAACTGATTTCAGTGGCACTCTACAATTTCCCTATAACCCACACGGACTTTCAGTGGTTCTCTACGGTTTCCCTATAGACCCCACTGACTCCAGTGGCTCTCTAATGTTTCCCCATAGCATGCAATGGAAACCAATGGCTCTCTACAGTTTCCCTGTAGCCCACACTGACTCCAACGGTTCTCTAGTTTCCCTATAGACCCCAGTGACTCCAGAGGCTCTGTATGGTTTGCCCATAGTCCACGCAGTCTCCAGTGGCTCCCAGCGGCATCCCTATAGCCCAAGCTGACTCCAGTGGCTCTCTACATTTTCCCTATAGCCTGCGATTGACTCCTGTGCCTCTCTACAGATTCCATATCTCCGACACTAACTCCAGTGGCTCTCTACCGCTTCTCTATAGTCCACACTGACTCCAACAGCTCTCTATGGGTTCCCTATAGCCCACACTGACTCCAGTGGCTCTCTGCAGTTTCCTTATAGCCTGCGATTGACTCCAGTGTCTCTCTACGGTTTCCCTACTGCCCACACAGATTCCAGTGGATCTATACGATTTTCCTATGTCCCACAGTGAATTTCAGTGGTTCTCTACGGTTTCCCTATAGACCACAGTAACTACAGTGGCTCTCTACGGTTTCGCTATATCCCACATTGACATTCACCATTGCTCTACTTTTTCCCTATAATCCACAGAGACTCAAGTGGCTCCCTGCGGTTTCCTGAAAAGCCAAATAGACTCCAGTGGCTCTCTATGGATTCCCGATACCCTGTGATTGACTCCAGTGGCTCTCTACATTTTCCCTATAGCCCCAACTGACTCCAGGGGCTCTCTACAGTTTCCCTATAGTCCACACTGACTCCACTGGCTCTCTATGCTTTCCCTATAGCCCACACTGAGTCCAGTGGCTTTCTACTTTTTCCCTATAGGATGTGATTGACTCCAGCAGCTCTCTACAAATTCCTATATTCCGCACTGTCTCCACCGACTCTATATGCTTTCCCTAAAGCCCACACTGTCTCCAGTGGCTCTCTACATATCACCCATTGCCCACACTAACTCCATTGGCTCTCCAGGGTTTCCCTGCATCCGGCACTGACTCCAGTGGCTCGCTACCGATTCCCTATAGCTTGCAAATGTCTACAGTATCTCTCTAATGTTTCCCAATTGCCCACACCGATTCCAGTGGCTCTATACGATTTCACTATATCCCACAGTGGCTTTCAGTGGTTCTCTACGGTTTCCCTATAGACCGCAGTGACTCCAGTAGCTCTCTACAGTTTCCCTACAGCCCACACTGATTCCAGCGGCTCTCTACGGTTTCCCCATGGATCATACTGATTCCAGCGGTTCTCTACGCTTTCAAGATAGCCCCCAATGGTTCCAGTGGCTCTGTACGGTCTCCCAAAAGCCCACACTGACTCCAGTGGTTCTCTACAATTTGCCTATAGACTGTGATTGACTCCAGTGGCTCTGTACAGTTTCCCTATTGACCCCACTGACTCCAGTGGCTCTCAATGTTTCCAGACTGACACCACTGGCTGTCTACGGTCTCCCTATAGCCACAAGAGCTCCAATGGCTCTCTACAGGTCCCCTATATCCCACACTGACTCCTGTGGCTTTCTACGGTTTCCCTATAGCCTGCATTTCACTCCAGTGTCTCTCTACGGTTTCCCTATTGCTCACACGGATTCCAGTGTCTCTGCAATATCCCTATATCCCACACTGACTTTCAGTGGTTCTCTATGGTTTCCCTATAGACCACAATGACTCGAGTGGCTCTCTACAGTTTCCCTATATCCCACAATACATCCGCTGGCTCTCTATGTTTTCCCTAAAGCCCACACTGACTCCAGTGGTTCTCCACTCTTTCCCTATAGCCCCCACTGACTCCAATGGCTCTCTACGGTTTCTTTATAGTCCACACTGTCTCCAGTGACTCCCTAAGGTTTCCCTATAGTACCCACTAGCACCGGTGGCTCTCCTTGTTTTCCCTATAGCCCACACTGTCTCCAGTGGCTCCCTAAAGTTTCCATATAGCCCACACTGTGTCCAATGGCACTCCACTGAATCCATTGTCTGTCTACAGTTTCCCTATAGTCCACACTGTCTCCAGTGGCATTCTGCGGTTTCCCTACAGCCCACCCGAACTCCAGAGGCTCTCTAGGCTTTCCCTATAGCCCACACTAAGTCCAGTAGCTCTCTACATTTTCCCTATATCCCACTTTGACTCAAGGGCTCTCTACGGTTTCCCTATTGCCCACACTGAATCCAATGGCTGTCTACGTTTCCCCTGTAATCTGCGATTGACTGCACTGTCTCAAAACAGTTTCCCTATCACCTCACTAACTCCAGTGTCTCAAAAGAGTTCCCCCTACTCCTGCACTAAGTCCAGTGGCGTTCTATGGTTTCCCTGTAGCCCACACTTTCTCCAGTGGCTCTCTACAAATTCCCTATTGCCCACACTAACTCCATTGGCTCTCTACGGTTCCCCTATATCCCACACTGAATCCTGTGGCTCACTACCGATTCGCTATAGCCTGCAATTGACTCCCGTATCTCTCTATGGTTTCCCAATTGCCCACTCAGATTCCAGTGGCTCTATACGATTTTACTATATCCCAAAGTGTCTTTCAATGGTTCTGTACTTTTTCCCTATAGTCCACAGTGACTCCAGTTGCTCTCTACGATTCCCTATATCTCACACTGACTTTCATTGGTGCCCCACGGTTTCCCCATAGACAGCAATGATTCCAGCTTTTCTCCATGGTTTCACGATCCCCCCCAATGATTCCAGTAGCTCTCTACGTTTTCCTAATAGTCCACAAAGGTTCCAGTGGCACCTTATGGTCTCCCAAAAGTCCAAACTGACTCCAGCGGCTCTCTACGGTTTCCCTATAGTCTGCGATTGACTCCAGTGGCTCTGTACATTTTCCCTATAGACCCTACTGACTCCACAGGCTCTCTATGGTTTCCCTATGGTCCGCAATGACTCCACCGGCTGTCTATGCTCTCCCTATAGCCACACGACCTCCAATGGCTCTCTACGGTTCCCCTGTATCCCACACTGACTCTAGTGGCTCGCTACCGATTCCCTATAGCCTGCAATTGACTCCAGTATCGCTCTACGGTTTCCCTATTGCTCACACAGATTCCAGTGACTCTTTATGATATCCCTATATCCCACACTGACTTTTAGTGCTTCTCCATGGTTTCCCTATAGACCGCAATGACTCCAGTCGCTCTCTACAGTTTCCCTATATCCCACAAAACATCCACTGACTCTCTATGTTTTCCCTAAATCCCAGACTGACTCAAGTGGTACTCTACGGTTTCCCGATAGCCCCCACTGACTCCAGTGGCTCCCTATGGTTTCCCTAGAGCACCCACTAGCACCAGTGGCTCTCTTGGTTTTCCGTATATCACATACTGACTCCAGTGGCTCCCTAAGGTTTCCCTATAGCCCACACAGACTCCGGTATCTATGTACATTTTCCCTATCTCCCACACTGACTCCATTGTGTCTCTACGGTTTCCCTATAGTCCACACTGACTGCAGTGGCATTCTGCGGTTTCAGTATAACCCACACTAACTCCAGTGGCCCCGTACGGTTCCCCTATATCCCACATTGACTCCAGCGGCTCTCTAAGGTTTCCCCATAGCATGCAATTGATACTGATGGCTCTCTACAGTTTCCCTATAGCCCTCACTTACTCCAGTGGTTCTCAACGGTTTCCCATTTGCCCAAAATAACTCCAGTGGCTTTCAACGATTTCCCTATAGCCTGCGATTGACTCCAGTTTCTCTCTACGTTTTTCCTATTAACCACACAGATTCCAGTGGCTCTTTACTGTTTCTCTATATCCCACAGTGAATTTCAGTGGTTCTCTGCGGTTTCCCTATAGACCACAGTGACTCCAAAGACTCTCTACGGTTTCCCTATAGCCTGCAAATGTAACCAATGGCTCTCTACATTTTCCCTATAGCCAGCGGCTCCCTCCGGTTTCCTTATAGACTTCGATTGACTCCAGTGGCTCTCTACAGCTTCCATATAGCCCACACTAACTCCAGTCCCTCTCTATGGTTTCCCTGTACTCCACACTGACTCCCACGGCTCTCTATGGTTTCCCTGTAGCCCACACTGACTCCAGTGACTTGCTCCGTATTCCATATTGCCCACACTAACTCCAGTGGCTCTATTTAGTTTCCCTATAGCACACAAAATCTCCAGTTCCTCTCCTCGGTTTCCCTATTGCCAACACTGACTCCAGTGGCTCTCCACAGTTTGCTTATAGTCCACACTAACTCCACCGGCACTCTACGGTTTCCCTATAGCCCACACTGACTGCAGTGACTCTCTACACTTTCCCTATAGCCTACACTAACTCCAGTGGCTCTCTAAGTTTCCCATAAATCGCACACTGACTCCAGCGGCTCTCTCCAGTTTCTCTATTGACTGTGATTGACTCCAGTGGCTCTCTACAGTTCAGCTACAGTCCTCAATGACTCCAGTGGCTCTCTATGTTTTCCCTATAGCCCACACTGACTCCAGTTATTCTCTACGTTTTCCCTATAGCTTCCATTGACTCGAGTGGTTCTCTGCAGTTTCCCTACAGCAAACGCTGACTCCATCGGTTCTCAACGGTTTCCCTATATTCCACAATGACTCCAGTGGCTCAATACGGATTCCCTGCAGCCGACACTGATTCCAGCGGCTCTATACGGTTTCCCTATAGACAACCCTGACTCCAGTCGTTCCGAATGTATTCCCTATATCCCACACTGACTCCAGTGGCTGTCTAAGATTTCCTCATTGCCCGCAATGACTCCAGTGGCTCTCTACAGTTTCCCTATAGTCCACACTAACTCCACCTTTCTCAACGCTCTCCCTATAGCCCACACTGAGTCCAGTGGCTTTCTGCGTTTTCCATATAGCCCACATCAACTCCAGTGGCTCTCTCCGGTTTCCCTATAGACCCAACTAACTTCAGTGACTATCTACGGTTTCCCTGTATTCCACACTGACTCTATTGGCTCTCTATGGATTCCCTATAGCCCCCACTGACTCCAGTGGCTCACTACAGGTTCCCAATAGCACACTCTGATTCCAGTGGATCCCTACCGTTTCTCTGTACCCCAAAATGACTCCACTGGCTGTCTACGGATTCCCTATAGCCCAGACCTACTCCAGCGGCTCTCTATGTTTTCCCTATAGCCCACACTGGCACCAGCGGCTCTCCATGGTTTGCCCTTTGCCTGCGATTGACTCCAGAGGCAGTCTACAGTTTAACTACGCCCACACTAAATCCCCTGGCTCTGTACGGTTTCCACAGGTCCACACTGACTGCGCCGGCTCTCTACAGTCTCCTTATAGACCACACTAACTCCAGTGGCTCTCTACGATTCCGCTATATCCCCCACTGACTCCAGCGGCTCTCCACCATTTCCCTATAGCCTGCAATTGACTCCAGTGTCTCTCTACGGTTTCCCTATAGGCCACACTGACTCCAGTGGTACTCTACGGTTTCCCTATAGCCCCCACCGAATCCAGTGGCTCCCTACGGTTTCCCTATAGTCCACACAGACTCCACTGGCTCCCTACTTTTTCCAGATAGTCCAAAATGATACCAGTAGCTCCCGACGGTTTCCCTATAGCCTTCGATTGACTCCAGTGGCTCTTTACACTTTCCCTATAGCCCACACTAACTCCATTGGCTCTCTATGGTTTCCCCATAGTCCACACGGTCTCCAGTGGCTCTCTCTGGTTTCCCTATAGACCACACTGACTCCAGTGCCTCTCTACGATTTCCCTATATACCAAACAGACTTCAGTGGCTGTCTGCGCTTTCCATGTAGCCTGCGACTGACTCCAATGTCTCTCTACAGTTTCTCTCTTGCCCACACAGATTGCAGTGGCTTTAAAGTATTTCCCTCTACCCCACAGTGACATTCAGTGGCACTCTACAGTTTCCCGATATCCCATACCTACTCCAATGGCTCTCTGCCATTTCCCTAAACCCCACACTTACTCCACTGTTTCTCTATGGTTTCCCAGTAGCCACCACTGACTCCAGCGGCTCTCTACAGTTTCCCCATAGCCCACACTGTCTGCGTCGGCTCTCTACGATTTCCCTATAGCCCACACTGACACAGGAGCTCTCTACTGTTTCCCTTTAGACTGCGATTGACTCCAATGGCTCTCCACAGTTTCCCTATAGACCACAATAACTCCAGTGGCTCTCTACGGTTTACCTATTGTTGACCTTGGCTCCACCGGCTCTCAATGGTCTCCCTATATCCCATGCTAACTCCAGTGGCTCTATATGGTTCCCCTAAATCTCGACACTGACTCCAGCGGCTGTCTATGGATTCCCTATAGCCTGAGATTGACTCCAGCGTCTCTCCACGGTTTACCTATAGCACTCTATGGTTTCCTTATAGTCCGCACTGACCGCTCAAGTTCTCTACGGTTTCGCTGTAGCCCACAGTGACTCCCGTGGTTCTCTACGGCTTCCCTATAGTCCACTCTGACTCCAGTGGCTCTCTACGGATTCTGTATAGCCGACACTGATTCCAGCGGCTGTATACATTTTCGCTATAGCCAACCCTTACTCCAGTGACTCTCTACAATTTCTCTGTAGCCCACACTAACTCCAGTGTCTCTCTACAGTTTCCCTGTAGCTCACACTTACTCCAGTGGCTCTCTACGATTTCCCTATATCCGACAATAACTTTCAGTGGTGCTCAACGGGTTCCCTATAGCCCACACTGACACCAGTGGATCTCTACTGTTTCCCTTTAGACTGCAATTGACTCCAGTGGCTCTCTACAGTTTCCCTATAGACCACACTAACTCCAGTGGCTCTCTATGGTTTCTGTATTGTCCACGGTGGCTCGACAGGCTCTCTACAGTCTCCCTATATCCCACACTAACTCCAGTGGCTCTCTACCGTTTCCTTATAGTCCACACGGACTCCACAGGTTCTCTAAAGTTTCCCTATAGCCCACAATGATTCCTTTGGTTATCTACTGCTTCCGTATAGTCCACTCGGACTCCAGTGGCTCTCTACAAATTCTCTATAGCCGACCATGTCTCCAGTGGCTCTCTACAGTAGCACTTTAGCCTGTGATTGACTCCAGTGGTTCTCTACAATTCCCCTATAGGCCACACTAAATCCAGTGACTATCTACAGTTTCCCGATATTCCACAGAATCCACCAGCTCCCTATCGTTTCCCTATAGCCCACATTGACTCCAAAGGCTCTCTACGGTTTCCCTATAGCTGCGATGGACTCTAGTGTCTCTCTATGATTTCCCTATTGAACACACAGATTCCAGTGGCTGTATACAGTTTCACTATTTCCCACACTGACTTTCAGTGGCTCTCTACAGTTTCCCTATAGTGCACACTGACTCATTTCGGCTGTCTATAAATTTCCTATAGGCCAGAATGGCTCCAGTGGCTCTCTACAGTTTCCCTATAGCCCACACTTACTCCAGCGGTTCTCAAAGTTTTTCCTATAGCCTGCGATTGACTCCAGTGGCTCTCTATGGTTCCCCTATATCCCACAGTAACTCCAGTGGCTCTCTACAGCTTCCCTATAGTCCACTCTGACTCCAGTGGCTCTCTACGGATTCTCTATAGCCGACACTGCTTACAGCGGCTTTATACGTTTTCGCTATATCCAACCCTGACTCCAGTGACTCTCTACAATTTCACTATAGCGCACACTAACTGCAGACACTCTCTACAGTTTCCCTATAGTGCACACTGACTCCTTTGGCTCTCTATGGTTTCCCTATAGGCCTGAATGGCTCAAGTGGCTTTCTACAGTTTCACTATAGCTCACACTTACTCCAGTGGTTCTCAAAGATTTTCCTATAGCCTGCGATTGACTCCAGTGGCTCTCTACGGTTTCCTTATAGACCACACTGATTCCAGTGGCTCTCTACGATTTCCCTATATCCCTCAGTAACTTTCAGTGGTGCTCTATGGTTTCCCTATAGCCCACACTGACTCCAGTGGCTCCCTACCGTTTCCCTATAGACCACACTGATTCCAATGGTTCTCTATGGTTTCCTGAAAGCCCAAACCGACTCCAGTGGCTCTCCACGGTTGCACTATAGCCTGTGATTGACTCCAGTCGCTCTCTACTATTCCCCTATAGGCCACACTAACTCCAGTGACTATCTACTGTTTCACGATATTCCACACAGACTCCACCAGCTCTCGATGGTTTCCCTATAGCCCACATTGACTCCAGTGGCTCTCTAAGGTTTCCCTATAGCCTGTGATTGACTCCAGTGTCTCTCTGTGATTTGCCTATTGACCACACAGATTCCAGTGGCTCTATACGGTTTCACTATATCCCACAGTGACTTTCAGTGGTTCTCTATGGTTTCCCTATAGACCACAATGCTTCCGGTGGATCTCTACGGTTTCCCTATATCCCACACTGACTCCTTCGGCACTCGACTGTTTCGTTAAAGCCAACAATGATTCCAATGGTTCCCTACGGATTCCCAATAGTCCACCGTGACTCCAGAGGCTGTCTACATATTCCCTATAGCCCACACAGACTCCAGTGGCTCTCTATGTATTCCCTATAGCCCAAAGTGATACCAGTTGTTTTCTACGGTTTCCCTATAGACTGCAATTGACTCCAGAGGCACTCTACAGATTCCCTATCGCCCACATTAAATCCAGTGGCTCTCTACGGTTTCCCAACGGTCGACAGTGACTGCAATGGCTCTCTACGGCCTCCCTATAGACCACACTAACTTCAGTGGGTCTCTACGATTCCCCTATATCCCCTACTGACTCCAGGGGCTCTCTACCGTTTCCCAATAGCCTGCAATTGATTCCAGTGTCTCTCTCTACGGTTTCTCTATAGCCCACACTGAATCCAGCGGCTCTCTACGGTTTCCCCTAGCCCAAACTGTCCGCTTCGGCTCTCTACGGTTTCCCTATAGCCCACACTGACACCAGTGGCTCTCTACTGTTTCCCTTTGGACTGCGATTGACTCCAGTGTCTGTCTAATATTTCGCTATAGACCACACTAACTCCCGTGGCTCTCTACCATTTCCATATTGTCCACGCTGGCTCAACCGGCTCTCTACGGTTTCCCTATAGCCCCCAATGACTCCAGAGGCTTTATGCGGTACCCCTATAGCCCACACTGACACCAGTGCTTCTCTACGGTTTCCCTATAGCCCCCACTGACTCCAGTGCCTCCCTACGATTTCCCAATAGTCCACACAGGTTCCAGGGACACCCTACGGTTTGCCTATAGCCCAAACTGACTCCAGTGGTTCTGTACGGTTTCCCTATAGCCTGCGATTAACTCCAGTGGCTCTCTACAATATCCCTATAGGCCACACTAACTCCAGTGGTTCTCTGCGGTTTCCCTATAGCCTCCACTGAATCCAGTGACTCCCTACGTTTTCCCAATAGTCCACACACAGGTTCCAGTGACTCCCTACGGTTTGCTTATAGCCCAAACGGACTCCAGTGGCTCCGTACGGTTTCCGTATAGCCTACGATTGACTCCAGTGGCTTTCTACAATTTCCCGATAGGCAACAAGACTCCACCAGCTCTCTATTTTTTCCCTGTAGCCCACACTGACTCACGTGGCTCCCTACGTTTCCCCCTTAGCCCACACTGCCTATTGTGGCTCTGTTCAGTTTCCCTATAGACCACAGTGATTCCAGCGGTTCTCTAAGATTTCCTGAAAGCCCAAACTGACTCCAGTGGTCCACACTGAATGTAACGGCTCTCTAATGTCTCCCTACAGGCCACACTAATTCCAGTGGCACTCTACGATACCCCTATAACTCCCACCGAATCCAACGGCTCTCTCCGGTTTCCCTATAGCCTGCGATTGACTCCAGTGTCTCTCAACGGTTTCCCTAGAGCCCCTACTGACTCCAGTTGTTTTCTACGGTTTCACTATAGCCCCCACTGGCTCAAGTGGCTTTCTGCGGTACCTCTATAGCCCACACTGGCTCAAGTGGTTCTCTACGGTTTCCCTATTGCCCTGCTGACTCCAGTGGCTCCCTACGGTTTCTCGATAGTCCACACAGGGTCCAGTGGCTCCCTACGGTTTCCCTATAGCCTGCGATTGACTCCAGTGGCTCTCTACAATTTCCCTATAGGCCACACTAACTTCAGTGGGTCTCTACGATTCCCCTATATCCCCTACTGACTCCAGGGACTCTCTACCGTTTCCCAATAGCCTGCAATTGATTCCAGTGTCTCTCTCGGCGGTTTCTCTATAGCCCACACTGAATCCAGCGGCTCTCTACGGTTTCCCCTAGCCCAAACTGTCTGCTTCGGCTCTCTACGGTTTCCCTTTAGCTCACACTGACACCAGTGGCTCTCTACTGTTTCCCTTTGGACTGCGATTGACTCCAGTCTCTGTCTACAGTTTCCCTATAGACCACACTAACTCCAGTGGCTCTCTACCGTTTCCATATTGTCCACGCTGGCTCGACCGGCTCTCTATGCTCTACCTATATCCAACACTGACTCCACAGGTTCTCTACGGTTTCCCTATACCCCACTGTGACTCCAGTGGTTCTCTACGGCTTCCCTGTAGTACACTCTGACTGCTGTGACTCTCTACGGATTCTCTATAGCCGACAATGTTTCCAGCGGCTTTATACATTTTCGCTATAGCCAACCCTGACTCCAGTGACTCTCTACAATTTCACTATAGTGCACAATAACTGCAGTGGCTCTCTACAGTTTCCCTATAGTGCCCACTGACTCCTTTGGCTCTCTATGGTTTCCCTATAGACCAGAATGCCTCAAGTGGCTTTCTACAGTTTCACTATAGCCCACAGTTACTCCAGTGCTTCTCAAGATTTTTCCTATAGCCTGCGATTGACTCCACTGGCTATCTACGATTCCCCTATATCCCCCACTGACTCCAGCAGCTCTCTCCGGTTGCCCTATAGCCCATACTTACTCCAGTGGTTCTCAAAGCTTTTCCTGTAGCCTGCGATTGACTCCAGTGGCTCTCTATGGTTTCTCTAGAGCCTCTAATGACTCCAGATGCTTTCTACGGTTTCCCTATAGCCCCCAATGACTCCACAGGCTTTCTGCGGTACCTCTATAGCCAACACTGACTCCAGTTGATCTCTACAGTTTCCCTATAGCCCCCAATGAAGCCAGTGGCTCTCTACAGTTTCCCAATAGTCCACACAGGTTCCAGTGGCTCTCTACGGTTTCCCTATATCCCAAATTGACTCCAGTGGCTCCCTACGGTTTCCCTATAGCCTGAAATTGACTCCAATAGCTCTCCACAGATTCCCTTTAACCACACTAACTCAGGTGGCTCTCTACGGATTCCCTATAGTCGACACAGACGCCAACAGTTCTCTACGGTTTCACCATAGACCACAATGACTCCAGTGGCTCTCTACGGTTCCCCTATATGCCACACTGACTCCAGTGGCACTCTACGGATTTCCTTAGAGTCTGATTGACTCCAGTGGCTCTCTACGGATTCTCTGGAGCCCCTACTGACAACAGTTGTTTTCTACGGTTTCCCTATAGCCCCCAATGACTCCAGAGGCTTTATGCGGTACCCCTATAGCCCACACTGACACCAGCGCTTCTCTACGGTTTCCCTATAGCCCCCACTGACTCCAGTGCCTCCCTACGATTTCCCAATAGTCCACACAGGTTCCAGTGACACCCTACGGTTTGCCTATAGCCCACACTGACTCCAGTGGTTCTGTACGGTTTCCCTATAGCCTGCGATTAACTCCAGTGGCTCTCTACAATATCCCTATAGGCCACACTAACTCCAGTGGTTCTCTGCGGTTTCCCTATAGCCTCCACTGAATCCAGTGACTCCCTACGTTTTCCCAATAGTCCACACACAGGTTCCAGTGACTCCCTACGGTTTGCTTATAGCCCAAACGGACTCCAGTGGCTCCGTACGGTTTCCGTATAGCCTACGATTGACTCCAGTGGCTTTCTACAATATCCCAATATGCCACACTAACTCCAGTGGTTCTCTGCGGTTTCCCTACAGCCCCCACTGAATCCAGTGACTCCCTACGTTTTCCCAATAGTCCACACAGGTTCCAGTGACTCCCTACGGTTTGCTTATAGCCCAAACGGACTCCAGTGGCTCCGTACGGTTTCCGTATAGCCTACGATTGACTCCAGTGGCTTTCTACAATTTCCCGATAGGCAACAAGACTCCACCAGCTCTCTACTGTTTCCCTATAGCCCACACTGACTCACGTGGCTCCCTACGTTTTCCCTTTAGCCCACACTGCCTATTGTGGCTCTGTTCGGTTTCCCTATAGACCACAGTGATTCCAGCGGTTCTCTAAGATTTCCTGAAAGCCCAAACTGACTCCAGTGGTCCAGACTGAATGTAACGGCTCTCTAATGTCTCCCTACAGACCACACTAATTCCAGTGGCACTCTACGATACCCCTATAACTCCCACCGAATCCAACGGCTCTCTCCGGTTTCCCTATAGCCTGCGATTGACTCCAGTGTCTCTCAACGGTTTCCCTAGAGCCCCTACTGACTCCAGTTGTTTTCTACGGTTTCACTATAGCCCCCACTGGCTCAAGTGGCTTTCTGCGGTACCTCTATAGCCCACACTGGCTCAAGTGGTTCTCTACGGTTTCCCTATTGCCCTGCTGACTCCAGTGGCTCCCTACGGTTTCTCGATAGTCCACACAGGGTCCAGTGGCTCCCTACGGTTTCCCTATAGCCTGCGATTGACTCCAGTGGCTCTCTACAATTTCCCTATAGGCCACACTAACTTCAGTGGGTCTCTACGATTCCCCTATATCCCCTACTGACTCCAGGGACTCTCTACCGTTTCCCAATAGCCTGCAATTGATTCCAGTGTCTCTCTCGGCGGTTTCTCTATAGCCCACACTGAATCCAGCGGCTCTCTACGGTTTCCCCTAGCCCAAACTGTCTGCTTCGGCTCTCTACGGTTTCCCTTTAGCTCACACTGACACCAGTGGCTCTCTACTGTTTCCCTTTGGACTGCGATTGACTCCAGTCTCTGTCTACAGTTTCCCTATAGACCACACTAACTCCAGTGGCTCTCTACCGTTTCCATATTGTCCACGCTGGCTCGACCGGCTCTCTATGCTCTACCTATATCCAACACTGACTCCACAGGTTCTCTACGGTTTCCCTATACCCCACTGTGACTCCAGTGGTTCTCTACGGCTTCCCTGTAGTACACTCTGACTGCTGTGACTCTCTACGGATTCTCTATAGCCGACAATGTTTCCAGCGGCTTTATACATTTTCGCTATAGCCAACCCTGACTCCAGTGACTCTCTACAATTTCACTATAGTGCACAATAACTGCAGTGGCTCTCTACAGTTTCCCTATAGTGCCCACTGACTCCTTTGGCTCTCTCTGGTTTCCCTATAGACCAGAATGCCTCAAGTGGCTTTCTACAGTTTCACTATAGCCCACAGTTACTCCAGTGCTTCTCAAGATTTTTCCTATAGCCTGCGATTGACTCCACTGGCTATCTACGATTCCCCTATATCCCCCACTGACTCCAGCAGCTCTCTCCGGTTGCCCTATAGCCCATACTTACTCCAGTGGTTCTCAAAGCTTTTCCTGTAGCCTGCGATTGACTCCAGTGGCTCTCTATGGTTTCTCTAGAGCCTCTAATGACTCCAGATGCTTTCTACGGTTTCCCTATAGCCCCCAATGACTCCACAGGCTTTCTGCGGTACCTCTATAGCCAACACTGACTCCAGTTGATCTCTACAGTTTCCCTATAGCCCCCAATGAAGCCAGTGGCTCTCTACAGTTTCCCAATAGTCCACACAGGTTCCAGTGGCTCTCTACGGTTTCCCTATATCCCAAATTGACTCCAGTGGCTCCCTACGGTTTCCCTATAGCCTGAAATTGACTCCAATAGCTCTCCACAGATTCCCTTTAACCACACTAACTCAGGTGGCTCTCTACGGTTTCCCTATAGTCGACACAGACGCCAACAGTTCTCTACGGTTTCACCATAGACCACAATGACTCCAGTGGCTCTCTACGGTTCCCCTATATGCCACACTGACTCCAGTGGCACTCTACGGATTTCCTTAGAGTCCGATTGACTCCAGTGGCTCTCTACGGATTCTCTGGAGCCCCTACTGACAACAGTTGTTTTCTACGGTTTCCCTATAGCCCCCAATGACTCCAGAGGTTTTATGCGGTACCCCTATAGCCCACACTGACACCAGCGCTTCTCTACGGTTTCCCTATAGCCCCCACTGACTCCAGTGCCTCCCTACGATTTCCCAATAGTCCACACAGGTTCCAGTGACACCCTACGGTTTGCCTATAGCCCACACTGACTCCAGTGGTTCTGTACGGTTTCCCTATAGCCTGCGATTAACTCCAGTGGCTCTCTACAATATCCCTATAGGCCACACTAACTCCAGTGGTTCTCTGCGGTTTCCCTATAGCCTCCACTGAATCCAGTGACTCCCTACGTTTTCCCAATAGTCCACACACAGGTTCCAGTGACTCCCTACGGTTTGCTTATAGCCCAAACGGACTCCAGTGGCTCCGTACGGTTTCCGTATAGCCTACGATTGACTCCAGTGGCTTTCTACAATATCCCAATATGCCACACTAACTCCAGTGGTTCTCTGCGGTTTCCCTACAGCCCCCACTGAATCCAGTGACTCCCTACGTTTTCCCAATAGTCCACACAGGTTCCAGTGACTCCCTACGGTTTGCTTATAGCCCAAACGGACTCCAGTGGCTCCGTACGGTTTCCGTATAGCCTACGATTGACTCCAGTGGCTTTCTACAATTTCCCGATAGGCAACAAGACTCCACCAGCTCTCTATTGTTTCCCTATAGCCCACACTGACTCACGTGGCTCCCTACGTTTTCCCTTTAGCCCACACTGCCTATTGTGGATCTGTTCGGTTTCCCGATAGACCACAGTGATTCCAGCGGTTCTCTAAGATTTCCTGAAAGCCCAAACTGACTCCAGTGGTCCACACTGAATGTAACGGCTCTCTAATGTCTCCCTACAGACCACACTAATTCCAGTGGCACTCTACGATACCCCTATAACTCCCACCGAATCCAACGGCTCTCTCCGGTTTCCCTATAGCCTGCGATTGACTCCGGTGTCTCTCAACGGTTTCCCTAGAGCCCCTACTGACTCCAGTTGTTTTCTACGGTTTCACTATAGCCCCCACTGGCTCAAGTGGCTTTCTGCGGTACCTCTATAGCCCACACTGACTCAAGTGATTCTCTACGGTTTCCCTATTGCCCTGCTGACTCCAGTGGCTCCCTACGGTTTCTCAATAGTCCACACAGGGTCCAGTGGCTCCCTACGGTTTCCCTATAGCCTGCGATTGACTCCAGTGGCTCTCTACAATTTCCCTATAGGCCACACCAACTCCAGTGACTATCTACGTTTTCCCTATATTCCAGACAGACTCCACCAGCTCTCTATGGTGTCCCTATAGCCCAAACAGACTCACGTGGCTCTCTACAGTCTCCCTATAGCCTGCGATTGACTCCAGTGTCTCTCGATGGTTACCCTATTGACCACACAGATTCCAGTGGCTCCATACGATTTCCCTATTTTCCAGAGTGTGTTTCAGTGGTTCCATACTGTTTCCCTAAAGACCACAATGATTCCAGTCTCTCCCTATGTTTTCCCTATATGAGACACAGACTCCATTGGCACTTTACGGTTTCCCTAAAGCCCACACTGACTCCAGTGGCTGTCTTCGGATTCCCTATAGGCCACACTGAATCCAGCTGCTCTCTATGGGTTCTCTATAGTCCACACTGACACCAGTGGCTCTCTCTGGTTTCCCTATAGCATGCCATTGACTCTAGAGGCTCTCTATTGTTTCCCTATCGCACAAACTAAATCCAGTGGCTCTCTAGGGTTTCCCAATGGTCCACACTGTCTGCAACGGCTCTCTACTGTCTCCCTACAGACCATACTAACTCCAGTGGCAATCTACGATTCCCCTATATCCCTCACTGACTCCAGGGGTCTCTACGGTTTCCCAATAGCCTGCAATTGACTCCTGTGTCTCTCTCTAAGGTTTCCCTTTAGCCCAAACTGAATCCAGCGGCTCTCTACGGTTTCCCCTAGCCCAAACTGTCCTTTTTGGCTCTCTACGGTTTCCCTATAGCCCACAATGACACCAGTGGCTCTCTACAGTTTCCCTTCAGACTGCGATTGACTCCGGTGTCTCTCTACAAATTCCCTATAGACCACACTAACTCCAGTGGCTCTCTACGACTTCCATATTGTCCACGCTGGCTCGACCGGCTCTCTACCGTCTCTCTATATCCGACACTAACTCCAGTGGCTCTCTACCGTTTCCTTATAGTCCGCACTGACTCCACAGGTTCTCTACGGTTTCCCTATACCCCACTGTGACTCCAGTATTTCTCTACGGCTTCCCTGTAGTACACTCTGACTGCAGTGGCTCTCTACGGATTCTCTACGCCCAAAAATGTTTCCAGCGCCTTTATACGTTTTCGCTATAGCCAAACCTGACTCCAATGACTCTCTACAATTTCACTATAGTGCACACTAACTGCAGTGGCTCTCTACAGTTTCCCTATAGTGCACATTGACTCATCCGGCTCTCTATGCTTTCCCTATAGGCCAGAATGGCTCAAGTGGCTTTCTAAAGTTTCACTATAGCCCCCAGTTACTCCACTGCTTCTCAAACTTTTTCCTATAGCCTGCGATTGACTCCACTGGCTATCTACAATTCCCCTATATCGCCCACTGAATCCAGCAGCTCTCTCCGGTTTCCCTATAGCCCACAGTTACTCCACTGGTTCTCAAAGGTTTTCCTATAGCCTCCGATTGACTCCAGTGGCTCTCTACGGTTTCCTTATAGACCACAATGATTCCAGTGGCTCTCTACGATTTCCCTATATCCCGCACTAACTTTCAGTGCTGCTCTACTCTTTCCTTATAGCCCACACTGACTCCAGGGGCTCCCTACAGTTTCCCTATAGCCCACAGTGTCTCTCTCTACGGTTTTGCCAAAGCCCACACTGAATCCAGCGGCTCTCTACAGTTTCCCTTTAGACTGCGATTGACTCCAGTGTCTCTCTACAGTTTCCCTATAGACCACACTAACTCCAGTGGTTCTCTACGATTTCCATATTGTCCACGCTGGCTCGACCGGCTCTCTGCGGTCTCCCTATATCCAACACTAACTCCAGTGGCTCTCTACCATTTCCTTATAGTCCACACTGGCCCACAGGTTCTCTACGGTTTCCCTATACCCCACTGTGACTCCAGTATTTCTCTACGTATTCACTGTAGTACACTCTGACCGCAGTGAGTCTCTACGGATTCTCTATGGCTGACAATGTTTCCAGCAGCTTTATACGTTTTCGCAATAGCCAACCCTGACTCCAGTGACTCTCTACAATTTCACTATAGTGCACAATAACTGCAGTGGCTCTCTACAGTTTCCCTATAGTGCACACTGACTCCTTTGGCTCTCTATGCTTTCCCTATAGGCCAGAATGGTTCAAGTGGCTTTCTACAGTTTCACTATAGCCCTCAGTTACTCCAGTGCTTCTCAAACTTTTTCCTATAGCCTGCGATTGACTCCACTAGCTCTCTGCGATTCCCCTATATCGCCCACTGAATCCAGCAGCTCTCTCCGGTTTCCCTATAGCCCACACTTACTCCCGTGGTTCTCAAAGGTTTTCCTATAGCCTGCGATTAACTACCAGTCGATCTCTACGGTTTCCTTATAGACCACAATGATTCCAGTGGCTCTCTACGATTTCCCTATATCCCACACTAACATTCAGTGCTGCTCTGCTCTTTCCCTATAGCCCACACTGACTCCAGCGGCTCCCTACAGTTTCTGTATAGACCACACTGATTCCAATGGTTCTCTACGGTTTCCCTAAAGCCCCCACTGAAGCCAGTGGCTCCCTACAGTTTCCCAATAGTCCACACAGCTTCCAGTGGCTCCCTACGTATTCCCTATAGCCCGAACTGACTCCAGTAGCTCCCTACGGTTTCCCTATAGCCTGCAATTGACTCCAGTAGCACTCTACAGATTCCCTATACCCACACTAATTTAGCTGGCTCTCTACGGTTTCCCTATAGTCCACACAGATGCGACCGGTTCTCTCCGGTTTCACCATAGCCCACACTTACTCCAGTGGCTCTCTACCGTTCCCCTATATACCGCACTGACACCAAAGGCACTTTACGGTTTCCCCTAGACTGCGATTGAATCCATTGGCTCTCTATGGTTTCCCTAGAGCCTCTAATGACTCCAGATGCTTTCTACGGTTTCCCTATAGCCCCCAATGACTCCACAGGCTTTTTACAGTACCCCTATAGCCAACACTGACTCCAGTGGATCTCTACAGTTTCCCTACCGCCCCCAATGAAGCCAGTGGCTCCCTACGGGTTCCCACTAGTCCACACAGGTTCCAGTGGCTCCCTACGGTTTCCCTATAGTGCAACCTGAAATCAGTGGCTCCCTACGGTTTCCCTATAGCCTGCAATTGTCTCCAGTATCTCTCTACAGATTCACTATACCCAGGCTAACTCAGGTGGCTCTCTACGGTTTCCCGATAGTCCACACAGATGCCACCAGTTCTCTTCGGTTTCACCATAGCCCACACTGACTCCAGTGGCTCTCTGGGGATTCCCTACTGCAGACACTAACTCCAGTGGCTCTCTATGGTTCCCCTATATACCACACTGACTCCAGTGGCACTCTACGGTTTCCCTTAGACTGCGATTGACTCCAGTGGCTTTCTACGGTTTCTCCAGAGCCCCTACTGACTCCAGTTGTTCTCTAGGGTTTCCCGATAGCCCGCAATCACTCCAGAGACTTTCCGCGGTACCCCTATAGTCCACTATAACTCCAGTGGTTCTCTATGTTTTCTCTATAGCCCCCGCTGACTCCAGTGCCTCCCTACGATTTCCCAATAGTCCACACAGGTTCCAGTGACTCCCTACGGTTTGCCGAGAGCCCAATCTGACTCCAGTGGCTCAGTACGGTTTCCATATAGCCTGCGATTGACTCCAGTGGATCTCTACAATTTCCCTATAGTCCACACAGACTCCACAGCTCTCTATGGGTTCCCTATAGCCCACACTGACTCAGGTGGCTCCCTATGTTTTACCTACAGCCCAGACTGTCTCTTCCGGCTCTCTATGGTCTCCTTATAGACCTCAGTGATTCCAGCGTTCTCTAAGGTTTCCCGAAAGCCCAAACTGACCCCAGTGGCACTCTACAGTTTCCATTGGTCCACACTGACGGCAACGGCTCTCTAATGTCTCCCTACAGACCACACTAACTCCAGTGACACTCCACGATACCCCTATATCACCCACTGAATACAGCGGCACTCTACGGTTTCCCTATAGCCTGCGATTGACTCCAATGTCTCTCAACGGTTTCCCTAGAGCCCTTACTGACTCCAGTTGTTTTCTACGGATTCCCTATAGCCCCCACTGGCTCCAGTGGCTTTCTGCGCTACCTCTATAGCCCACACTGACTCCAGTGCTTCTCTACGGTTTCCCTATAGCGCTGCTGACTCCAGTGGTTCTCTACGGTTTCCCTATAGCCCAAACTGATTCCAGTGGCTCCCTCCGGTTTCCCTATAGCCTGCGATTGACTCCAGTGGCTCTCTACAATTTCCCTATAGACCACACTAACTCCAGTGACTATCTATGGATTCCCTATATTCCACACAGACTCCACCAGCACTCTAAGGTTTCCCTAAAGCCCATACAGTCTCATGTAGCACTCTACGGACTCCCTATAGCCTGCGATTGACTCCAGTGTCTCTCGACTGTTTCCCTATTGACCACACAGATTCCAGTTGCTCCATACAATTCCCTATATTCCACAGTGTCATTCAGTCGTTACATACGGTTTCCCTATAGACCACCATGATTCCAGTGTCTCTCTATGCTTTCCCTATATCCCACATTGACTCCATTGGAACTTTATGGTTTCCCTAAAGCCCACACTGACTCCAGTGATTCTCTATGGTTTCGCTATAGCCTACACTGACTCCAGTGGCTGTATACGGATTCCCTATAGCCCACACCGAATCCAGCGGCTCTCTATGGTTTCCCTATAGACCACACTGACACTAGTGGCTCTGTACGGTTTCCCTATAGCCACACAAACTCAGGCGGCTCTCTACGGTTTCACCATAGCCCACACTGACTCCAATGGCTCTCTATGGATTCCCTACTGTGAACACTAACTCCAGTGGCTCTCTATGGTTCCCCTATATACCACACTGAATCCAGTGGCACGCTACGGTTTCCCTTAGACTGACATTGATTCCAATGGCTCTCTACGGTTTCTCTAGAGCCCCTACTGACACCAGTTGTTTTCTATGGCTTCCCTATAGCCCCCAATGACTCCAGAGGCTTTCTGCGGTACCCCTATAGCCCACGCTGACTCCAGAGGTTCTCTACGGTTTCACCATAGCCCACACTGACTCCAATGGCTCTCTATGGATTCCCTACTGTGAACACTAACTCCAGTTGCTCTCTATGGTTCCCCTATATACCACACTGAATCCAGTGGCACGCTACGGTTTCCCTTAGACTGACATTGATTCCAATGGCTCTCTACGGTTTCTCTAGAGCCCCTACTGACTCCAGTTGTTTTCTATGGCTTCCCTATAGCCCCCAATGACTCCAGAGGCTTTCTGCGGTACCCCTATAGCCCACACTGACAACAGTGGTTCTCTACGGTTTCCCTATAGCCCACACTTACTCCAGTGCCTCCCTACGATTTTCTAATAGTCCACACAGGTTCCAGTGGCACCCCACGGTTTGCCTATAGCCCAAACGGACTCCAGTGGTTCCATACGGTTTCCATATAGCCTGCGATTGACTCCAGTGGCTCTCTACAATTTCCCTATAGGCCACACTAACTCCAGTGGTTCTCTGCGGATTCCCTATAGCCCACACTGACTCCAGTGGCTCCCTACGATTTCCCAATAGTCCACACAGGTTCCAGTGACTCCCTACGGTTTGCCTATAGCCCAAACGGACTCCAGTGGCTCCGTACGGTTTCCGTATAGCCTACGATTGACTCCAGTGGCTTTCTACAATTACCCTATAGGCAACAAGACTCCACCAGCTCTCTATTGTTTCCCTATAGCCCACACTGACTCACGTGGCTCCCTACGTTTTCCCTTTAGCCCACACTGTCTCTTGTGGCTCTGTACGGTTTCCCTATAGACCACAGTGATTCCAGCGGTTCTCTAAGATTTCCCGAAAGCCCAAACTGACTCCAGTGGCACTCTAATGTTTCCCAATGGTCCACACTGACTACAACGGCTCCCTAATGTCTCCCTACAGACCACACTAACTCCAGTGGCACTGTACGATACCCCTATAACTCCCACCGAATCCAGCGGCTCTCTCCGGTTTCCCTATAGCCTGCGATTGACTCGTGTCTCTCAACGGTTTCCCTAGAGCCCCTACTGACTCCAGTTGTTTTCTACGGTATCACTGTAGCCCCCACTGGCTCCAGTGGCTTTCTGTGGTACCTCTATAGCCCACACTGACTCAATTGGTTCTCTACGGTTTCCCTATTGCCCTGCTGACTCCAGTGGCTCCCTCCGGTTTCCCAATAGTCCACACAGGTTCCAGTGGCTCCCTATGGTTTCCCTATAGCCTGCGATTGACTCCAGTGACTCTCTACAATTTCCCTTTAGGCCACACCAACTCCAGTTACTATCTACGTTTTCCCTATATTCCAGACAGACTCCACCAGCTCTCTATGGTGTCCCTATAGCCCAAACAGACTCACGTGGCTCTCTACGGTCTCCCTATAGCCTGCGATTGACTCCAGTGTCTCTCGACGGTTACCCTATTGACCACACAGATTCCAGTGGCTCCATACGATTTCCCTACATTCCAGAGTGTCTTTCAGTGGTTTCATACTGTTTCATTATAGACCACAATGATTCTAGTCTCTCCCTATGGTTTCCCTATATCACACACTGACTCCATTGGCACTTTACGGTTTCCCTAAAGCCCACATTGACTCCAGTGGCTGTCTTCGGATTCCCTATAGCCCACACCGAATCCAGCGGCTCTCTATGATTTCTCTATAGTCCACACTGACACCAGTGGCTCTCTATGGTTTCCCTATAGCATGCCATTGACTCTAGAGGCTCTTTATAGTTTCCCTATCGCACAAACTAAATGCAGTGACTCTCTACGGTTTCCCAATGGACAACACTGTCTGCAACAGCTCTCTACTGGCTCCCTGCAGACCACACTAACTCCAGTGGAACTCTACGATTCCCCTATATCCCCCACTGACTCCAGGGGCTCTCTACGGTTTCCCAATAGCCTGCAATTGACTCCAGTGTCTCTCTCTACGGTTTTGCTATAGCCCACACTGAATCCAGCGGCTCTCTACAGTTTCCCTTTAGACTGCGATTGACTCCAGTGTCTCTCTACAGTTTCCCTATAGACCACACTAACTCCAGTGACTATCTTTGGTTTCCCTATATTCCACACAGACTCCACCAGCACTCTAAGGTTTCCCTATAGCCCATACAGTCTCATGTAGCTCTCTACGGACCCCCTATAGCCTGCGATTGACTGCAGTGTCTCTCGACTGTTTCCCTATTGACCACACAGGTTCCAGTTGCTCCATACGATTCCCTATATTCCACAGTGTCTTTCAGTCGTTACATACGGTTTCCCTATAGACCACCACGATTCCAGTGTCTCTCTATTCTTTCCCTATATCCCACATTGACTCCAGTGGAACTTTATGGTTTCCCTAAAGCCCACACTGACTCCAGAGATTTTCTATGGTTTCGCTATAGCCCACACTGACTCCAGTGGCTGTATACGGATTCCCTATAGCCCACACCGAATCCAGCGGCTCTCTATGGTTTCCCTATAGACCACACTGACACTAGTGTCTCTGTACGGTTTCCCTATAGCCACACTAAGTCAGGCGGCTCTCTACCGTTTCACCATAGCCCACACTGACTCCAGTGGCTCTCTATGGATTCCCTACTGTGAACACTAACTCCAGTGGCTCTCTATGGTTCCCCTATACACCACACTGAATCCAGTGGCACGCTACGGTTTCCCTTAGACTGACATTGATTCCAATGGCTCTCTACGGTTTCTCTAGAGCCCCTACTGACTCCAGTTGTTTTCTATGGTTTCCCTATTGCCCCCAATGACTCCAGAGGCTTTCTGCAGTACCCCTATAGCCCACGCTGACTCCAGAGGTTCTCTACGGTTTCCCTATAGCCCCCAATGAAGCCAGTGGCTCCCTACGGTTTCCCAATAGTCCACACAGGTTCCAGTGGCTCTCTACGGTTTCCCTATATCCCAAATTGACTCCAGTGGCTCCCTACGGTTTCCCTATAGAGTGCAATTGACTCCAATAGCTCTCCACAGATTCCCTATAACCACTCTAACTCAGAAGGCTCTCTACGCTTTCCGGATAGTCGACACAGATGCCAGCAGTTCTCTACGGTTTCACCATAGACCACAATGACTCATGTGGCTATCTACGGTTCCTGTATAGTCCACACTGACTCCGGTGGCACTCTACGGTTTCCCTTAGAATGCGATTGACTCCAGTGGCTCTCTACGGATTCTCTGGAGCCCCTACTGAGAACAGTTGTTTTCTACGGTTTCCCTATAGCCCCCAATGACTCCAGAGGCTTTCTGTGGTACCCCTATAGCCCACACTGACAACAGTGGTTCTCTACGGTTTCCCTATAGCCCACACTGACTCCAGTGCCTCCCTACGATTTCCTAATAATCCACACAGGTTCCAGTGGCACCCCACGGTTTGCCTATAGCCCAACCGGACTCCAGTGGTTCCATATGGTTTCCATATAGCCTGCGATTGACTCCAGTGGCTCTCTACAATTTCCCTATAGGCCACACTAACTCCAGTGGTTCTCTGCGGATTCCCTATAGCCCACACTGACTCCAGTGGCTCCCTACGATTTCCCAATAGTCTACACAGGTTCCAGTGACTCCCTACGGTTTGCCTATAGCCCAAACGGACTCCAGTGGCTCCGTACGGTTTCCGTATAGCCTACGATTGACTCCAGTGGCTTTCTACAATTTCCCTATAGGCAACAAGACTCCACCAGCTCTCTATTGTTTCCCTATAGCCCACACTGACTCACGTGGCTCCCTACGTTTTCCCTTTAGCCCACACTGTCTCTTGTGGCTCTGTACGGTTTCCCTATAGACCACAGTGATTCCACCGGTTCTCTAAGATTTCCCGAAAGCCCAAACTGATTCCAGTGGCACTCTACGGTTTACCAATGGTCCACACTGAATGCAACGGCTCTCTAATGTCTCCCTACAGACCACACTAACTCCAGTGGCACTGTACGATACCCCTATAACTCCCACCGAATCCAGCGGCTCTCTCCGGTTTCCCTATAGCCTGCGATTGACTCGTGTCTCTCAACGGTTTCCCTAGAGCCCCTACTGACTCCAGTTGTTTTCTACGGTATCACTGTAGCCCCCACTGGCTCCAGTGGCTTTCTGTGGTACCTCTATAGCCCACACTGACTCAATTGGTTCTCTACGGTTTCCCTATTGCCCTGCTGACTCCAGTGGCTCCCTCCGGTTTCCCAATAGTCCACACAGGTTCCAGTGGCTCCCTATGGTTTCCCTATAGCCTGCGATTGACTCCAGTGACTCTCTACAATTTCCCTTTAGGCCACACCAACTCCAGTTACTATCTACGTTTTCCCTATATTCCAGACAGACTCCACCAGCTCTCTATGGTGTCCCTATAGCCCAAACAGACTCACGTGGCTCTCTACGGTCTCCCTATAGCCTGCGATTGACTCCAGTGTCTCTCGACGGTTACCCTATTGACCACACAGATTCCAGTGGCTCCATACGATTTCCCTACATTCCAGAGTGTCTTTCAGTGGTTTCATACTGTTTCGTTATAGACCACAATGATTCTAGTCTCTCCCTATGGTTTCCCTATATCACACACTGACTCCATTGGCACTTTACGGTTTCCCTAAAGCCCACATTGACTCCAGTGGCTGTCTTCGGATTCCTTATAGCCCACACCGAATCCAGCGGCTCTCTATGATTTCTCTATAGTCCACACTGACACCAGTGGCTCTCTATGGTTTCCCTATAGCATGCCATTGACTCTAGAGGCTCTTTATAGTTTCCCTATCGCACAAACTAAATCCAGTGACTCTCTACGGTTTCCCAATGGACAACACTGTCTGCAACAGCTCTCTACTGGCTCCCTGCAGACCACACTAACTCCAGTGGAACTCTACGATTCCCCTATATCCCCCACTGACTCCAGGGGCTCTCTACGGTTTCCCAATAGCCTGCAATTGACTCCAGTGTCTCTCTCTACGGTTTTGCTATAGCCCACACTGAATCCAGCGGCTCTCTACAGTTTCCCTTTAGACTGCGATTGACTCCAGTGTCTCTCTACAGTTTCCCTATAGACCACACTAACTCCAGTGACTATCTTTGGTTTCCCTATATTCCACACAGACTCCACCAGCACTCTAAGGTTTCCCTATAGCCCATACAGTCTCATGTAGCTCTCTACGGACTCCCTATAGCCTGCGATTGACTGCAGTGTCTCTCGACTGTTTCCCTATTGACCACACAGGTTCCAGTTGCTCCATACGATTCCCTATATTCCACAGTGTCTTTCAGTCGTTACATACGGTTTCCCTATAGACCACCACGATTCCAGTGTCTCTCTATTCTTTCCCTATATCCCACATTGACTCCATTGGAACTTTATGGTTTCCCTAAAGCCCACACTGACTCCAGTGATTTTCTATGGTTTCGCTATAGCCCACACTGACTCCAGTGGCTGTATACGGATTCCCTATAGCCCACACCGAATCCAGCGGCTCTCTATGGTTTCCCTATAGACCACACTGACACTAGTGGCTCTGTACGGTTTCCCTATAGCCACACGAACTCAGGCGGCTCTCTACGGTTTCACCATAGCCCACACTGACTCCAGTGGCTCTCTATGGATTCCCTACTGTGAACACTAACTCCAGTGGCTCTCTATGGTTCCCCTATACACCACACTGAATCCAGTGGCACGCTACGGTTTCCCTTAGACTGACATTGATTCCAATGGCTCTCTACGGTTTCTCTAGAGCCCCTACTGACTCCAGTTGTTTTCTATGGTTTCCCTATTGCCCCCAATGACTCCAGAGGCTTTCTGCAGTACCCCTATAGCCCACGCTGACTCCAGAGGTTCTCTACGGTTTCCCTATAGCCCCAATGAAGCCAGTGGCTCCCTACGGTTTCCCAATAGTCCACACAGGTTCCAGTGGCTCTCTACGGTTTCCCTATATCCCAAATTGACTCCAGTGGCTCCCTACGGTTTCCCTATAGCGTGCAATTGACTCCAATAGCTCTCCACAGATTCCCTATAACCACTCTAACTCAGAAGGCTCTCTACGCTTTCCGGATAGTCGACACAGATGCCAGCAGTTCTCTACGGTTTCACCATAGACCACAATGACTCCAGTGGCTATCTACGGTTCCTGTATAGTCCACACTGACTCCGGTGGCACTCTACGGTTTCCCTTAGAATGCGATTGACTCCAGTGGCTCTCTACGGATTCTCTGGAGCCCCTACTGAGAACAGTTGTTTTCTACGGTTTCCCTATAGCCCCCAATGACTCCAGAGGCTTTTTGTGGTACCCCTATAGCCCACACTGACAACAGTGGTTCTCTACGGTTTCCCTATAGCCCACACTGACTCCAGTGCCTCCCTACGATTTCCTAATAATCCACACAGGTTCCAGTGGCACCCCACGGTTTGCCTATAGCCCAAACGGACTCCAGTGGTTCCATACGGTTTCCATATAGCCTGCGATTGACTCCAGTGGCTCTCTACAATTTCCCTATAGGCCACACTAACTCCAGTGGTTCTCTGCGGATTCCCTATAGCCCACACTGACTCCAGTGGCTCCCTACGATTTCCCAATAGTCCACACAGGTTCCAGTGACTCCCTATGGTTTGCCTATAGCCCAAACGGACTCCAGTGGCTCCGTACGGTTTCTGTATAGCCTACGATTGACTCCAGTGGCTTTCTACAATTTCCCTATAGGCAACAAGACTCCACCAGCTCTCTATTGTTTCCCTATAGCCCACACTGACTCGCGTGGCTCCCTACGTTTTCCCTTTAGCCCACACTGTCTCTTGTGGCTCTGTACGGTTTCCCTATAGACCACAGTGATTCCAGCGGTTCTCTAAGATTTCCCGAAAGCCCAAACTGACTCCAGTGGCACTCTATGGTTTCCCAATGGTCCACACTGAATGCAACGGCTCTCTAATGTCTCCCTACAGACCACACTAACTCCAGTGGCACTGTACGATACCCCTATAACTCCCACCGAATCCAGCGGCTCTCTCCGGTTTCCCTATAGCCTGCGATTGACTCATGTCTCTCAACGGTTTCCCTAGAGCCCCTACTGACTCCATTGTTTTCTACGGTATCACTGTAGCCCCCACTGGCTCCAGTGGCTTTCTGTGGTAGCTCTATAGCCCACACTGACTCAATTGGTTCTCTACGGTTTCCCTATTGCCCTGCTGACTCCAGTGGCTCCCTCCGGTTTCCCAATAGTCCACACAGGTTCCAGTGGCTCCCTATGGTTTCCCTATAGCCTGCGATTGACTCCAGTGACTCTCTACAATTTCCCTTTAGGCCACACCAACTCCAGTTACTATCTACGTTTTCCCTATATTCCAGACAGACTCCACCAGCTCTCTATGGTGTCCCTATAGCCCAAACAGACTCACGTGGCTCTCTACGGTCTCCCTATAGCCTGCGATTGACTCCAGTGTCTCTCGACGGTTACCCTATTGACCACACAGATTCCAGTGGCTCCATACGATTTCCCTACATTCCAGAGTGTCTTTCAGTGGTTTCATACTGTTTCACTATAGACCACAATGATTCCAGTCTCTCCCTATGGTTTCCCTATATCACTCACTGACTCCATTGGCACTTTACGGTTTCCCTAAAGCCCACACTGACTCCAGTGGCTGTCTTCGGATTCCCTATAGCCCACACCGAATCCAGCGGCTCTCTATGATTTCTCTATAGTCCACACTGACACCAGTGGCTCTCTATGGTTTCCCTATAGCATGCCATTGACTCTAGAGGCTCTTTATAGTATTCCTATCGCACAAACTAAATCCAGTGACTCTCTACGGTTTCCCAATGGACAACACTGTCTGCAACAGCTCTCTACTGGCTCCCTGCAGACCACACTAAATCCAGTGGAACTCTACGATTCCCCTATATCCCCCACTGACTCCAGGGGCTCTCTACGGTTTCCCAATAGCCTGCAATTGACTCCAGTGTCTCTCTCTACGGTTTTGCTATAGCCCACACTGAATCCAGCGGCTCTCTACAGTTTCCCTTTAGACTGCGATTGACTCCAGTGTCTCTCTACAGTTTCCCTATAGACCACACTAACTCCAGTGACTATCTTTGGTTTCCCTATATTCCACACAGACTCCACCAGCACTCTAAGGTTTCCCTATAGCCCATACAGTCTCATGTAGCTCTCTACGGACTCCCTATAGCCTGCGATTGACTGCAGTGTCTCTCGACTGTTTCCCTATTGACCACACAGGTTCCAGTTGCTCCATACGATTCCCTATATTCCACAGTGTCTTTCAGTCGTTACATACGGTTTCCCTATAGACCACCACGATTCCAGTGTCTCTCTATTCTTTCCCTATATCCCACATTGACTCCATTGGAACTTTATGGTTTCCCTAAAGCCCACACTGACTCCAGTGATTTTCTATGGTTTCGCTATAGCCCACACTGACTCCAGTGGCTGTATACGGATTCCCTATAGCCCACACCGAATCCAGCGGCTCTCTATGGTTTCCCTATAGACCACACTGACACTAGTGGCTCTGTACGGTTTCCCTATAGCCACACGAACTCAGGCGGCTCTCTACGGTTTCACCATAGCCCACACTGACTCCAGTGGCTCTCTATGGATTCCCTACTGTGAACACTAACTCCAGTGGCTCTCTATGGTTCCCCTATACACCACACTGAATCCAGTGGCACGCTACGGTTTCCCTTAGACTGACATTGATTCCAATGGCTCTCTACGGTTTCTCTAGAGCCCCTACTGACTCCAGTTGTTTTCTATGGTTTCCCTATTGCCCCCAATGACTCCAGAGGCTTTCTGCAGTACCCCTATAGCCCACGCTGACTCCAGAGGTTCTCTACGGTTTCCCTATAGCCCCAATGAAGCCAGTGGCTCCCTACGGTTTCCCAATAGTCCACACAGGTTCCAGTGGCTCTCTACGGTTTCCCTATATCCCAAATTGACTCCAGTGGCTCCCTACGGTTTCCCTATAGCGTGCAATTGACTCCAATAGCTCTCCACAGATTCCCTATAACCACTCTAACTCAGAAGGCTCTCTACGCTTTCCGGATAGTCGACACAGATGCCAGCAGTTCTCTACGGTTTCACCATAGACCACAATGACTCCAGTGGCTATCTACGGTTCCTGTATAGTCCACACTGACTCCGGTGGCACTCTACGGTTTCCCTTAGAATGCGATTGACTCCAGTGGCTCTCTATGGATTCTCTGGAGCCCCTACTGAGAACAGTTGTTTTCTACGGTTTCCCTATAGCCCCCAATGACTCCAGAGGCTTTTTGTGGTACCCCTATAGCCCACACTGACAACAGTGGTTCTCTACGGTTTCCCTATAGCCCACACTGACTCCAGTGCCTCCCTACGATTTCCTAATAATCCACACAGGTTCCAGTGGCACCCCACGGTTTGCCTATAGCCCAACCGGACTCCAGTGGTTCCATACGGTTTCCATATAGCCTGCGATTGACTCCAGTGGCTCTCTACAATTTCCCTATAGGCCACACTAACTCCAGTGGTTCTCTGCGGATTCCCTATAGCCCACACTGACTCCAGTGGCTCCCTACGATTTCCCAATAGTCCACACAGGTTCCAGTGACTCCCTACGGTTTGCCTATAGCCCAAACGGACTCCAGTGGCTCCGTACGGTTTCTGTATAGCCTACGATTGACTCCAGTGGCTTTCTACAATTTCCCTATAGGCAACAAGACTCCACCAGCTCTCTATTGTTTCCCTATAGCCCACACTGACTCGCGTGGCTCCCTACGTTTTCCCTTTAGCCCACACTGTCTCTTGTGGCTCTGTACGGTTTCCCTATAGACCACAGTGATTCCAGCGGTTCTCTAAGATTTCCCGAAAGCCCAAACTGACTCCAGTGGCACTCTATGGTTTCCCAATGGTCCACACTGAATGCAACGGCTCTCTAATGTCTCCCTACAGACCACACTAACTCCAGTGGCACTGTACGATACCCCTATAACTCCCACCGAATCCAGCGGCTCTCTCCGGTTTCCCTATAGCCTGCGATTGACTCATGTCTCTCAACGGTTTCCCTAGAGCCCCTACTGACTCCATTGTTTTCTACGGTATCACTGTAGCCCCCACTGGCTCCAGTGGCTTTCTGTGGTAGCTCTATAGCCCACACTGACTCAATTGGTTCTCTACGGTTTCCCTATTGCCCTGCTGACTCCAGTGGCTCCCTCCGGTTTCCCAATAGTCCACACAGGTTCCAGTGGCTCCCTATGGTTTCCCTATAGCCTGCGATTGACTCCAGTGACTCTCTACAATTTCCCTTTAGGCCACACCAACTCCAGTTACTATCTACGTTTTCCCTATATTCCAGACAGACTCCACCAGCTCTCTATGGTGTCCCTATAGCCCAAACAGACTCACGTGGCTCTCTACGGTCTCCCTATAGCCTGCGATTGACTCCAGTGTCTCTCGACGGTTACCCTATTGACCACACAGATTCCAGTGGCTCCATACGATTTCCCTACATTCCAGAGTGTCTTTCAGTGGTTTCATACTGTTTCACTATAGACCACAATGATTCCAGTCTCTCCCTATGGTTTCCCTATATCACTCACTGACTCCATTGGCACTTTACGGTTTCCCTAAAGCCCACACTGACTCCAGTGGCTGTCTTCGGATTCCCTATAGCCCACACCGAATCCAGCGGCTCTCTATGATTTCTCTATAGTCCACACTGACACCAGTGGCTCTCTATGGTTTCCCTATAGCATGCCATTGACTCTAGAGGCTCTTTATAGTATCCCTATCGCACAAACTAAATCCAGTGACTCTCTACGGTTTCCCAATGGACAACACTGTCTGCAACAGCTCTCTACTGGCTCCCTGCAGACCACACTAAATCCAGTGGAACTCTACGATTCCCCTATATCCCCCACTGACTCCAGGGGCTCTCTACGGTTTCCCAATAGCCTGCAATTGACTCCAGTGTCTCTCTCTACGGTTTTGCTATAGCCCACACTGAATCCAGCGGCTCTCTACAGTTTCCCTTTAGACTGCGATTGACTCCAGTGTCTCTCTACAGTTTCCCTATAGACCACACTAACTCCAGTGACTATCTTTGGTTTCCCTATATTCCACACAGACTCCACCAGCACTCTAAGGTTTCCCTATAGCCCATACAGTCTCATGTAGCTCTCTACGGACTCCCTATAGCCTGCGATTGACTGCAGTGTCTCTCGACTGTTTCCCTATTGACCACACAGGTTCCAGTTGCTCCATACGATTCCCTATATTCCACAGTGTCTTTCAGTCGTTACATACGGTTTCCCTATAGACCACCACGATTCCAGTGTCTCTCTATTCTTTCTCTATATCCCACATTGACTCCATTGGAACTTTATGGTTTCCCTAAAGCCCACACTGACTCCAGTGATTTTCTATGGTTTCGCTATAGCCCACACTGACTCCAGTGGCTGTATACGGATTCCCTATAGCCCACACCGAATCCAGCGGCTCTCTATGGTTTCCCTATAGACCACACTGACACTAGTGGCTCTGTACGGTTTCCCTATAGCCACACTAACTCAGGCGGCTCTCTACGGTTTCACCATAGCCCACACTGACTCCAGTGGCTCTCTATGGATTCCCTACTGTGAACACTAACTCCAGTGGCTCTCTATGGTTCCCCTATACACCACACTGAATCCAGTGGCACACTACGGTTTCCCTTAGACTGACATTGATTCCAATGGCTCTCTACGGTTTCTCTAGAGCCCCTACTGACTCCAGTTGTTTTCTATGGTTTCCCTATTGCCCCCAATGACTCCAGAGGCTTTCTGCAGTACCCCTATAGCCCACGCTGACTCCAGAGGTTCTCTACGGTTTCCCTATAGCCCCAATGAAGCCAGTGGCTCCCTACGGTTTCCCAATAGTCCACACAGGTTCCAGTGGCTCTCTACGGTTTCCCTATATCCCAAATTGACTCCAGTGGCTCCCTACGGTTTCCCTATAGCGTGCAATTGACTCCAATAGCTCTCCACAGATTCCCTATAACCACTCTAACTCAGAAGGCTCTCTACGCTTTCCGGATAGTCGACACAGATGCCAGCAGTTCTCTACGGTTTCACCATAGACCACAATGACTCCAGTGGCTATCTACGGTTCCTGTATAGTCCACACTGACTCCGGTGGCACTCTACGGTTTCCCTTAGAATGCGATTGACTCCAGTGGCTCTCTACGGATTCTCTGGAGCCCCTACTGAGAACAGTTGTTTTCTACGGTTTCCCTATAGCCCCCAATGACTCCAGAGGCTTTTTGTGGTACCCCTATAGCCCACACTGACAACAGTGGTTCTCTACGGTTTCCCTATAGCCCACACTGACTCCAGTGCCTCCCTACGATTTCCTAATAATCCACACAGGTTCCAGTGGCACCCCACGGTTTGCCTATAGCCCAACCGGACTCCAGTGGTTCCATACGGTTTCCATATAGCCTGCGATTGACTCCAGTGGCTCTCTACAATTTCCCTATAGGCCACACTAACTCCAGTGGTTCTCTGCGGATTCCCTATAGCCCACACTGACTCCAGTGGCTCCCTACGATTTCCCAATAGTCCACACAGGTTCCAGTGACTCCCTACGGTTTGCCTATAGCCCAAACGGACTCCAGTGGCTCCGTACGGTTTCTGTATAGCCTACGATTGACTCCAGTGGCTTTCTACAATTTCCCTATAGGCAACAAGACTCCACCAGCTCTCTATTGTTTCCCTATAGCCCACACTGACTCGCGTGGCTCCCTACGTTTTCCCTTTAGCCCACACTGTCTCTTGTGGCTCTGTACGGTTTCCCTATAGACCACAGTGATTCCAGCGGTTCTCTAAGATTTCCCGAAAGCCCAAACTGACTCCAGTGGCACTCTATGGTTTCCCAATGGTCCACACTGAATGCAACGGCTCTCTAATGTCTCCCTACAGACCACACTAACTCCAGTGGCACTGTACGATACCCCTATAACTCCCACCGAATCCAGCGGCTCTCTCCGGTTTCCCTATAGCCTGCGATTGACTCATGTCTCTCAACGGTTTCCCTAGAGCCCCTACTGACTCCATTGTTTTCTACGGTATCACTGTAGCCCCCACTGGCTCCAGTGGCTTTCTGTGGTAGCTCTATAGCCCACACTGACTCAATTGGTTCTCTACGGTTTCCCTATTGCCCTGCTGACTCCAGTGGCTCCCTCCGGTTTCCCAATAGTCCACACAGGTTCCAGTGGCTCCCTATGGTTTCCCTATAGCCTGCGATTGACTCCAGTGACTCTCTACAATTTCCCTTTAGGCCACACCAACTCCAGTTACTATCTACGTTTTCCCTATATTCCAGACAGACTCCACCAGCTCTCTATGGTGTCCCTATAGCCCAAACAGACTCACGTGGCTCTCTACGGTCTCCCTATAGCCTGCGATTGACTCCAGTGTCTCTCGACGGTTACCCTATTGACCACACAGATTCCAGTGGCTCCATACGATTTCCCTACATTCCAGAGTGTCTTTCAGTGGTTTCATACTGTTTCACTATAGACCACAATGATTCCAGTCTCTCCCTATGGTTTCCCTATATCACTCACTGACTCCATTGGCACTTTACGGTTTCCCTAAAGCCCACACTGACTCCAGTGGCTGTCTTCGGATTCCCTATAGCCCACACCGAATCCAGCGGCTCTCTATGATTTCTCTATAGTCCACACTGACACCAGTGGCTCTCTATGGTTTCCCTATAGCATGCCATTGACTCTAGAGGCTCTTTATAGTATCCCTATCGCACAAACTAAATCCAGTGACTCTCTACGGTTTCCCAATGGACAACACTGTCTGCAACAGCTCTCTACTGGCTCCCTGCAGACCACACTAAATCCAGTGGAACTCTACGATTCCCCTATATCCCCCACTGACTCCAGGGGCTCTCTACGGTTTCCCAATAGCCTGCAATTGACTCCAGTGTCTCTCTCTACGGTTTTGCTATAGCCCACACTGAATCCAGCGGCTCTCTACAGTTTCCCTTTAGACTGCGATTGACTCCAGTGTCTCTCTACAGTTTCCCTATAGACCACACTAACTCCAGTGACTATCTTTGGTTTCCCTATATTCCACACAGACTCCACCAGCACTCTAAGGTTTCCCTATAGCCCATACAGTCTCATGTAGCTCTCTACGGACTCCCTATAGCCTGCGATTGACTGCAGTGTCTCTCGACTGTTTCCCTATTGACCACACAGGTTCCAGTTGCTCCATACGATTCCCTATATTCCACAGTGTCTTTCAGTCGTTACATACGGTTTCCCTATAGACCACCACGATTCCAGTGTCTCTCTATTCTTTCCCTATATCCCACATTGACTCCATTGGAACTTTATGGTTTCCCTAAAGCCCACACTGACTCCAGTGATTTTCTATGGTTTCGCTATAGCCCACACTGACTCCAGTGGCTGTATACGGATTCCCTATAGCCCACACCGAATCCAGCGGCTCTCTATGGTTTCCCTATAGACCACACTGACACTAGTGGCTCTGTACAGTTTCCCTATAGCCACACTAACTCAGGCGGCTCTCTACGGTTTCACCATAGCCCACACTGACTCCAGTGGCTCTCTATGGATTCCCTACTGTGAACACTAACTCCAGTGGCTCTCTATGGTTCCCCTATACACCACACTGAATCCAGTGGCACACTACGGTTTCCCTTAGACTGACATTGATTCCAATGGCTCTCTACGGTTTCTCTAGAGCCCCTACTGACTCCAGTTGTTTTCTATGGTTTCCCTATTGCCCCCAATGACTCCAGAGGCTTTCTGCAGTACCCCTATAGCCCACGCTGACTCCAGAGGTTCTCTACGGTTTCCCTATAGCCCCCAATGAAGCCAGTGGCTCCCAACGGTTTCCCAATAGTCCACACAGGTTCCAGTGGCTCTCTACGGTTTCCCTATATCCCAAATTGACTCCAGTGGCTCCCTACGGTTTCCCTATAGCGTGCAATTGACTCCAATAGCTCTCCACAGATTCCCTATAACCACTCTAACTCAGAAGGCTCTCTACGCTTTCCGGATAGTCGACACAGATGCCAGCAGTTCTCTACGGTTTCACCATAGACCACAATGAGTCCAGTGGCTCTCTACGGTTCCTGTATAGTCCACACTGACTCCGGTGGCACTCTACGGTTTCCCTTAGAATGCGATTGACTCCAGTGGCTCTCTACGGATTCTCTGGAGCTCCTACTGACAACAGTTGTTTTCTACGGTTTCCCTATAGCCCCCAATGACTCCAGAGGCTTTCTGCGGTACCCCTATAGCCCACACTGACAACAGTGGTTCTCTACGGTTTCCCTATAGCCCACACTGACTCCAGTGCCTCCCTACGATTCCCTAATAATCCACACAGGTTCCAGTGGCACCCCACGGTTTGCCTATAGCCTAACCGGACTCCAGTGGTTCCATATGGTTTCCATATAGCCTGCGATTGACTCCAGTGGCTCTCTACAATTTCCCTATAGGCCACACTAACTCCAGTGGTTCTGTGCGGATTCCCTATAGCCCACACTGACTCCAGTGGCTCCCTACGATTTCCCAATAGTCCACACAGGTTCCAGTGACTCCCTACGGTTTGCCTATAGCCCAAACGGACTCCAGTGGCTCCGTACGGTTTCTGTATAGCCTACGATTGACTCCAGTGGCTTTCTACAATTTCCCTATAGGCAACAAGACTCCACCAGCTCTCTATTGTTTCCCTATAGCCCACACTGACTCACGTGGCTCCCTACGTTTTCCCTTTAGCCCACACTGTCTCTTGTGGCTCTGTACGGTTTCCCTATAGACCACAGTGATTCCAGCGGTTCTCTAAGATTTCCCGAAAGCCCAAACTGACTCCAGTGGCACTCTGCGGTTTCCCAATGGTCCACACTGAATGCAACGGCTCTCTAATGTCTCCCTACAGACCACACTAACTCCAGTGGCACTGTACGATACCCCTATAACTCCCACCGAATCCAGCGGCTCTCTCCGGTTTCCCTATAGCCTGCGATTGACTCATGTCTCTCAACGGTTTCCCTAGAGCCCCTACTGACTCCATTGTTTTCTACGGTATCACTGTAGCCCCCACTGGCTCCAGTGGCTTTCTGTGGTAGCTCTATAGCCCACACTGACTCAATTGGTTCTCTACGGTTTCCCTTATGCCCTGCTGACTCCAGTGGCTCCCTCCGGTTTCCCAATAGTCCACACAGGTTCCAGTGGCTCCCTATGGTTTCCCTATAGCCTGCGATTGACTCCAGTGACTCTCTACAATTTCCCTTTAGGCCACACCAACTCCAGTTACTATCTACGTTTTCCCTATATTCCAGACAGACTCCACCAGCTCTCTATGGTGTCCCTATAGCCCAAACAGACTCACGTGGCTCCCTACGGTCTCCCTATAGCCTGCGATTGACTCCAGTGTCTCTCGACGGTTACCCTATTGACCACACAGATTCCAGTGGCTCCATACGATTTCCCTACATTCCAGAGTGTCTTTCAGTGGTTTCATACTGTTTCACTATAGACCACAATGATTCCAGTCTCTCCCTATGGTTTCCCTATATCACACACTGACTCCATTGGCACTTTACGGTTTCCCTAAAGCCCACACTGACTCCAGTGGCTGTCTTCGGATTCCCTATAGCCCACACCGAATCCAGCGGCTCTCTATGATTTCTCTATAGTCCACACTGACACCAGTGGCTCTCTATGGTTTCCCTATAGCATGCCGTTGACTCTAGAGGCTCTTTATAGTATCCCTATCGCACAAACTAAATCCAGTGGCTCTCTACGGTTTCCCAATGGACAACACTGTCCGCAACAGCTCTCTACTGACTCCCTGCAGACCACACTAAATCCAGTGGAACTCTACGATTCCCCTATATCCCCCACTGACTCCAGGGGCTCTCTACGGTTTCCCAATAGCCTGCAATTGACTCCAGGGTCTCTCTCTACGGTTTTGCTATAGCCCACACTGAATCCAGCGGCTCTCTACAGTTTCCCTTTAGACTGCGATTGACTCCAGTGTCTCTCTACAGTTTCCCTATAGACCACACTAACTCCAGTGACTCTCTTTGGTTTCCCTATATTCCACACAGACTCCACCAGCACTCTAAGGTTTCCCTATAGCCCATACAGTCTCATGTAGCTCTCTACGGACTCCCTATAGCCTGCGATTGACTCCAGTGTCTCTCGACTGTTTCCCTATTGACCACACAGGTTCCAGTTGCTCCATACGATTCCCTATATTCCACAGTGTCTTTCAGTCGTTACATACGGTTTCCCTATAGACCACCACGATTCCAGTGTCTCTCTATGCTTTCCCTATATCCCACATTGACTCCATTGGAACTTTATGGTTTCCCTAAAGCCCACACTGACTCCAGTGATTCTCTATGGTTTCGCTATAGCCCACACTGACTCCAGTGGCTGTATACGGATTCCCTATAGCCCACACCGAATCCAGCGGCTCTCTATGGTTTCCCTATAGACCACACTGACACTAGTGGCTCTGTACGGTTTCCCTATAGCCACACTAACTCAGGCGGCTCTCTACGGTTTCACCATAGCGCACACTGATTCCAGTGGCTCTCTATGGATTCCCCACTGTGAACACTAACTCCAGTGGCTCTCTAAGGTTCCCCTATATACCACACTGAATCCAGTGGCACGCTACGGTTTCCCTTAGACTGACATTGACTCCAATGGCTCTCTACGGTTTCTCTAGAGCCCCTACTGACTCCAGTTGTTTTCTGTGGTTTCCCAATAGCCCCCAATGACTCCAGAGGCTTTCTGCAGTACCCCTATAGCCCACGCAGACTCCAGAGGTTCTCTACGGTTTCCCTATAGCCCCCAATGAAGCCAGTGGCTCCCTACGGTTTCCCAATAGTCCACACAGGTTCCAGTGGCTCTCTACGGTTTCCCTATATCCCAAATTGACTCCAGTGGCTCCCTACGGTTTCCATATAGCGTGCAATTGACTCCAATAGCTCTCCACAGATTCCCTATAACCACTCTAACTCAGAAGGCTCTCTACGCTCTCCCGATAGTCGACACAGACGCCAGCAGTTCTCTACGGTTTCACCATAGACCACAATGACTCCAGTGGCTCTCTACGGTTCCCGTATAGTCCACACTGATCCGGTGGCACTCTACGGTTTCCCTTAGACTGCGATTGACTCCAGTGGCTCTCTACGGATTCTCTGGAGCCCCCACTGACAACAGTTGTTTTCTACGGTTTCCCTATAGCCCCCAATGACTCCAGAGGCTTTCTGCGGTACCCCTATAGCCCACACTGACAACAGTGGTTCTCTACGGTTTCCCTATAGCCCACACTGACTCCAGTGCCTCCCTACAATTTCCTAATAATCCACACAGGTTCCAGTGGCACCCCACGGTTTGCCTATAGCCCAAACGGACTCCAGTGGTTCCATACGGTTTCCATATAGCCTGCGATTGACTCCAGTGGCTCTCTACAATTTCCCTATAGGCCACACTAACTCCAGTGGTTCTCTGCGGATTCCCTATAGCCCACACTGACTCCAGTGGCTCCCTCCGATTTCCCAATTGTCCACACAGGTTCCTGTGACTCCCTACGGTTTGCCTATAGCCCAAACGGACTCCAGTGGCTCCATACGGTTTCCGTATAGCCTACGATTGACTCCAGTGGCTTTCTACAATTTCCCTATAGGCAACAAGACTCCACCAGCTCTCTATTGTTTCCCCATAGCCCACACTGACTCACGTGGCTCCCTACGTTTTCCCTTTAGCCCACACTGTCTCTTGTGGCTCTGTACGGTTTCCCTATAGACCACAGTGATTCCAGCGGTTCTCTAAGATTTCCTGAAAGCCCAAACTGACTCCAGTGGCACTCTACGGTTTCCCAATGGTCCACACTGAATGCAACGGCTCTCTAATGTCTCCCGAAAGACCACACTAATTCTAGTGGCCCTCTACGATACCCCTATAACTCCCATCGAATCCAGCGGCTCTCTCCGGTTTCCCTATAGCCTGCGATTGACTCGTGTCTCTCAACGGTTTCCCTAGAGCCCCTACTGACTCCATTGTTTTCTACGGTATCACTGTAGCCCCCACTGGCTCCAGTGGCTTTCTGTGGTAGCTCTATAGCCCACACTGACTCAGTTGGTTCTCTACGGTTTCCCTATTGCCCTGCTGACTCCAGTGGCTCCCTCCGGTTTCCCAATAGTCCACACAGGTTCCAGTGGCTCCCTATGGTTTCCCTATAGCCTGCGATTGACTCCAGTGACTCTCTACAATTTCCCTTTAGGCCACACCAACTCCAGTAACTATCTACGTTTTCCCTATATTCCAAACAGACTCCACCAGCTCTCTATGGTGTCCCTATAGCCCAAACAGACTCACGTGGCTCTCTACGGTCTCCCTATAGCCTGCGATTGACTCCAGTGTCTCTCGACGGTTACCCTATTGACCACACAGATTCCAGTGGCTCCATACGATTTCCCTACATTCCAGAGTGTCTTTCAGTGGTTTCATACTGTTTCACTATAGACCACAATGATTCCAGTCTCTCCCTATGGTTTCCCTATATCACACACTGACTCCATTGGCACTTTACGGTTTCCCTAAAGCCCACACTGACTCCAGTGGCTGTCTTCGGATTCCCTATAGCCCACACCGAATCCAGCGGCTCTCTATGATTTCTCTAAAGTCCACACTGACACCAGTGGCTCACTATGGTTTCCCTATAGCATGCCATTGACTCTAGAGGCTCTTTATAGTTTCCCTATCGCACAAACTAAATCCAGTGGCTCTCTACGGTTTCCCAATGGACAACACTGTCTGCAACAGCTCTCTACTGACTCCCTGCAGACCACACTAAATCTAGTGGAACTCTACTATTCCCCTATATCCCCCACTGACTCCAGGGGCTCTCTACGGTTTCCCAATAGCCTGCAATTGACTCCAGTGTCTCTCTCTACGGTTTTGCTATAGCCCACACTGAATCCAGCGGCTCTCTACAGTTTCCCTTTAGACTGCGATTGACTCCAGTGTCTCTCTACAGTTTCCCTATAGACCACACTAATTCCAGTGACTATCTTTGGTTTCCCTATATTCCACACAGACTCCACCAGCACTCTAAGGTTTCCCTATAGCCCATACAGTCTCATGTAGCTCTCTACGGACTCCCTATAGCCTGCGATTGACTCCAGTGTCTCTCGACTGTTTCCCTATTGACAACACAGGTTCCAGTTGCTCCATACGATTCCCTATATTCCACAGTGTCTTTCAGTCGTTACATACGGTTTCCCTATAGACCACCACGATTCCAGTGTCTCTGTATGCTTTCCCTATATCCCACATTGACTCCATTGGAACTTTATGGTTTCCATAAAGCGCACACTGACTCCAGTGATTCTCTATGGTTTCGCTATAGCCCACACTGACTCCAGTGGCTGTATACGGATTCCCTATAGCCCACACCAAATCCAGCGCCTCTCTATGGTTTCCCTATAGACCACACTGACACTAGTGGCTCTGTACGGTTTCCCTATAGCCACACTAACTCAGGCGGCTCTCTACGGTTTCACCATAGCCCACACTGACTCCAGTGTCTCTCTATAGATTCCCTACTGTGAACACTAACTCCAGTGGCTCTCTATGGTTCCCCTATATACCACACTGAATCCAGTGGCACGCTACGGTTTCCCTTAGACTGACATTGACTCCAATGGCTCTCTACGGTTTCTCTAGAGCCCCTACTGACTCCAGTTGTTTTCTATGGTTTCCCTATAGCCCCCAATGACTCCAGAGGCTTTCTGCGGTACCCCTATAGCCCACGCTGACTCCAGAGGTTCTCTACGGTTTCCCTATAGCTCCTAATGAAGCCAGTGGCTCCCTACGGTTTCCCAATAGTCCACACAGGTTCCAGTGGCTCTCTACGGTTTCCCTATATCCCAAATTGACTCCAGTGGCTCCCTACGGTTTCCCTATAGCGTGCAATTGACTCCAATAGCTCTCCACAGATTCCCTATAACCACTCTAACTCAGAAGGCTCTCTACGCTTTCCCGATAGTCGACACAGACGCCAGCAGTTCTCTACGGTTTCACCATAGACCACAATGACTCCAGTGGCTCTCTACGGTTCCCGTATATGCCACACTGACTCCGGTGGCACTCTACGGTTTCCCTTAGAGTGCGATTGATTCCAGTGGCTCTCTACGGATTCTCTGGAGCCCCTACTGACAACAGTTGTTTTCTACGGTTTCCCTATAGCCCCCAATGACTCCAGAGGCTTTCTGCGGTACCCCTATAGCCCACACTGACAACAGTGGTTCTCTACGGTTTCCCTATAGCCCACACTGACTCCAGTGCCTCCCTACGATTTCCTAATAATCCACACAGGTTCCAGTGGCACCCCACGGTTTGCCTATAGCCCAACCGGACTCCAGTGGTTCCATACGGTTTCCATATAGCCTGCGATTGACTCCAGTGGCTCTCTACAATTTCCCTATAGGCCACACTAACTCCAGTGGTTCTCTGCGGATTCCCTATAGCCCACACTGACTCCTGTGGCTCCCTACGATTTCCCAATAGTCCACACAGGTTCCAGTGACTCCCTACGGTTTGCCTATAGCCCAAACGGACTCCAGTGGCTCCGTACGGTTTCCGTATAGCCTACGATTGACTCCAGTGGCTTTCTACAATTTCCCTATAGGCAACAAGACTCCACCAGCTCTCTATTGTTTCCCCATAGCCCACACTGACTCACGTGGCTCCCTACGTTTTCCCTTTAGCCCACACTGTCTCTTGTGGCTCTGTACGGTTTCCCTATAGACCACAGTGATTCCAGCGGTTCTCTAAGATTTCCCGAAAGCCCAAACTGACTCCAGTGGCACTCTATGGTTTCCCAATGGTCCACACTGAATGCAACGGCTCTCTAATGTCTCCCTACAGACCACTCCAGTGGCACTCTACGATACCCCTATAACTCCCATCGAATCCAGCGGCTCTCTCCGGTTTCCCTACAGCCTGCGATTGACTCGTGTCTCTCAACGGTTTCCCTAGAGCCCCTACTGACTCCAGTTGTTTTCTACGGTATCACTGTAGCCCCCACTGGCTCCAGTGGCTTTCTGTGGTACCTCTGTAGCCCACACTGACTCAATTGGTTCTCTACGGTTTCCCCATTGCCCTGCTGACTCCAGTGGCTCCCTCCGGTTTCCCAATAGTCCACACAGGTTCCAGTGGCTCCCTATGGTTTCCCTATAGCCTGCGATTGACACCAGTGACTCTCTACAATTTCCCTTTAGGCCACACCAACTCCAGTGACTATCTACGTTTTCCCTATATTCCAAACAGACTCCACCAGCTCTCTATGGTGTCCCTATAGCCCAAACAGACTCGCGTGGCTCTCTACGGTCTCCCTATAGCCTGCGATTGACTCCAGTGTCTCTCGACGGTTACCCTATTGACCACACAGATTCCAGTGGCTCCATACGATTTCCCTACATTCCAGAGTGTCTTTCAGTGGTTTCATACTGTTTCATTATAGACCACAATGATTCCAGTCTCTCCCTATGGTTTCCCTATATCACACACTGACTCCATTGGCACCTTACGGTTTCCCTAAAGCCCACACTGACTCCAGTGGCTCTCTATGATTTCTCTATAGTCCACACTGACACCAGTGGCTCTCTATGGTTTCCTTATAGCATGCCATTGACTCTAGAGGCTCTTTATAGTTTCCCTATCGCACAAACTAAATCCAGTGGTTCTCTACGGTTTCCCAATGGTCCACACTGTCTGCAACAGCTCTCTACTGTCTCCCTGCAGACCACACTAACTCCAGTGGAACTCTACGATTCCCCTATATCCCCCACTGACTCCAGGGGCTCTCTACGGTTTCCCAATAGCCTGCAATTGACTCCAGTGTCTCTCTCTACGGTTTTGCTATAGCCCACACTGAATCCAGCGGCTCTCTACAGATTCCCTTTAGACTGCGATTGACTCCACTGTCTCTCTACAGTTTCCCTATAGACCACACTAACTCCAGTGGCTCTCTACGATTTCCATATTGTCCTCGCTGGCTCGACCGGCTCTCTACAGTCTCCCTATATCCAACACTAACTCCAGTGGCTCTCTACCATTTCCTGAAAGTCCACACTGGCCCACAGGTTCTCTACGGTTTCCCTATACCCCACTGTGACTCCAGTATTTCTCTACGGCTTCCCTGTAGTACACTCTGACTGCAGTGAGTCTCTACGGATTCTCTATGGCCGACAATGTTTCCAGCAGCTTTATACATTTTGGCAATAGCCAACCCTGACTCCAGTGACTCTCTACAATTTCACTATAGTGCACAATAACTGCAGTGGCTCTCTACAGTTTCCCTATAGTGCACACTGACTCCTTTGGCTCTCTATGCTTTCCCTATAGGCCAGAATGGCTCAAGTGGCTTTCTACAGTTTCACTATAGCCCTCAGTTACTCCAGTGCTTCTCAAACTTTTTCCTATAACCTGCGATTGACTCCACTAGCTCTCTGCAATTCCCCTATATCGCCCACTGAATCCAGCAGCTCTCTCCGGTTTCCCTATAGCCCACACTTACTCCCGTGGTTCTCAAAGGTTTTCCTATAGCCTGCGATTGACTACCAGTCGCTCTCTACGGTTTCCTTATAGACCACAATGATTCCAGTGGCTCTCTACGATTTCCCTATATCCCACACTAACTTTCAGTGCTGCTCTGCTCTTTCCCTATAGCCCACACTGACTCCAGCGGCTCCCTACAGTTTCCCAATAGTCCACACAGCTTCCAGTGGCTCCCTACGTATTCCCTATAGCCCGAAATGACCCCAGTGGCTCCCTACGGTTTCCCTATAGCCTGCAATTGACGCCAGTACCTCTCTACACATTCCCTATCCCCACACTAACTCAGGTGGCTCTCTACGGTTTCCCTATAGTCCACACAGATGCCACCAGTTCTCTACGGTTTCACCATAGCGCACACTGACTCCAGTGGCTCTCTAGGGATTCCCTACTGCAGACACTAACTCCAGTGGATCTCTATTGTTCCCCTATATACCACACTGACTCCAGTGGCACGCTACGGTTTCCCCTAGACTGCGATTGACTCCAGTGGCTCTCCATGGTTTCTCTAGAGCCTCTAATGACTCCAGATGCTTTCTACGGTTTCCCTATAGCCCCCAATGACTCCACAGGCTTTCTGCGCTACCCCTATAGCCCACACTGACTCCAATGGATCTCTACGGTTTCCCTACCGCTCCCAATGAAGCCAGTGGCTCCCTACGGTTTCCCAATAGTCCACACAGGTTCCAGTGGCTCCCTACGGTTTCCCTTTAGTGCAAACTGAAACCACTGGCTCCCTACGGTTTCCCTATAGCCTGCAATTGACTCCAGTATCTCTCTACAGATTCACTATACCCACGCTAACTCAGGTGGCTCTCTACGGTTTCCCTATAGTCCACACAGACGACACCAGTTCTCTTCGGTTTCAGCATAGCCCACACTGACTCCAGTGGCTCTCTGGGGATTCACTACTGCAGACACTAACTCCAGTAGCTCTCCATGGTTCCCCTATATACCACACTGACTCCAGTGGCACTCTACAGTTTCCCTTAGACTGCGTTTGACTCCAGTCGCCTTCTACAGTTTCTCTAGAACCCCTACTGACTCCAGTTGCTTTCTAGGGTTTCCCTATTGCCCCCAATCACTCCAGAGGCTTTCTGCGGTACCCCTATAGCCCAAACTGACTCCAGTGGCACCGTACCGTTTCCATACAGCCTGCGATTGACTCCAGTGGCTCTCTACAATTTCCCTATAGGCAACACAGACTCCACAGCTCTCTATGGGTTCCATATAGCCCGCACTGACTCAGGTGGCTCACTACGTTTTCCCTATTGCCCAGACTGTCTCTTCCGGCTCTCTACATTCTCCTTATAGACCACAGTGATTCCAGCGTTCTCTAAGGTTTCCCGAAAGCCCAAACTGATTCCAGTGGCACTCTACAGTTTCCCAATGGTCCACTCTGACTACAACGGCTCTCTAATGTCTCCCTACAGACCACACTAACTCCAGTGACACACCACGATACCCCTATATCTCCCACTGAATAAAGTGGCTCTCTACGGTTTCCCTAGAGCCTGCGATTGACTCCAGTGTCTCTCAACGGTTTCCCTAGAGCCCCTAATGACTCCAGTTGTTTTCTACGGTTTCCCTATAGCCCCCACTGGCTCCAAAGGCTTTCTGCGGTACCTCTATAGCCCACACTGACTCCAGTGGTTCTCTACGGTTTCTCTATAGCCCAAACTGAATGCAGTGGCTCCCTCCGGTTTCCCCATAGCCTGCGATTGACTCCAGTGGCTCTCGACAATTTCCCTATAGGTCACATTAACTCCAGTGACTATCAACGGTTTCCCTATATTCCACACAGACTCCACCAGCTCTCTATGGTTTCCCTATAGCCCATACAGACTCACGTAGCTCTCTGCGGTCGCCCTATAGCCTGCGATTGATTCCAGTGCCTCTCGACGGTTTCCCTATTGACACCACAGATTCCAGAGGCTCCATACGATTTCCCTATATTCCACAGTGTCTTTCAGTCGTTCCATATGGTTTCCCTATAGACCACAATGATTCCAGTGTCTCTCTATGCTTTCCCTATATCCCACATTGACTCCATTGGCACTTTACGGTTTCCCTAAAGCCCACACTGTCTCCAGTGATTCTCTACGGTTTCGCTATAGCCCAGACTCACTCCAGTGGCTGTATACGGATTCCCTATAGCCCACACCGAATCCACGACTCTCTATGGTTTCCCTATAGACCACACACTGACCCCAGTGTCTCTCTACGGTTTCCCTATAGCCTGCAATTGAATCCAGTACCTCTCTACAGATTCCCTATCCCCACACTAACTCAGGTGGCTCTCTACGGTTTCCCTATAGTCCACACAGATGCCACCAGTTCTCTACGGTTTCACCACAGCCCACACTGACTCCAGTGGCTCTCTAGGGATTCCCTACTGCAGACACTAACTCCAGTGGATCTCTATTGTTCCCCTATATACCACACTGACTCCAGTGGCACGCTACAGTTTCCCTTAGACTGCGATTGACTCCAGAGGCTGTCTACGGTTTCTCTAGAGCCCCTACTGACTCCAGTTGTTTTCTAGGGTTTCCCTATAGCCCCCAATGGCTCCAGAGGCTTTCTGCGGTACCCCTATAGCCCGCACTGACTCCAGTGGTTCTCTACGGTTTCCCTATAGCCCCCAATGAAGCCAGTAGCTCCCTACGGTTTCCCAATAGTCCACACAGGTTCCAGTGGCTCTCTACGGTTTCCCTACAGCCCCCAATGACTCCAGAGGCTTTCTGCGGTACCCCTATAGCCCGCACTGACTCCAGTGGTTCTCTACGGTTTCCCTATAGCCTCCAATGAAGCCAGTGGCTCCCTACAGTTTCCCAATAGTCCACACAGGTTCCAGTGGCTCTCTACAGTTTCCCTATAGCCAAAATTGACTCCAGTGGCACCCTACGGTTTCCCTATAGCCTTCAATTCACTACAATAGCTCTCCACAGATTTCCTATAACCACATTAACTCAGGTGGCTCTGTACGGTTTCCCTATAGTCCACACAGATGCCACCAGTTCTCTACGGTTTCCCTTAGACTGTGATTGACTCCTGTGGCTCTCTACGGATTCTCTAGAGCCCCTACTGACAACAGTTGTTTTCTTCCGTTTCCCTATAGCCCCCAATGAATCCAGAGGCTTTCTGCGGTACCCCTATAGCCCACACTGACACCGGTGGTTCTCTACGGTTTCCCTATAGCCCCCAACTGACTCCAGTGCCTCCCTACGATTTCCCAATAGTCCACACAGGTTCCAGTGACACCCTATTTTTTGTCAATAGCCCAAACTGACTCCAGTGGCTCCGTACGGTTTCCCTGTTCCCTCCGATTGACTCCAGTGGCTCTCTAAAATTTCCCTATAGCCCACACTGACTCACGTGGCTCCCTAAATTTTCCCTATAGCCCAGTCTGTCTCTTCCAGCTCTCTACGGTTTCCCTATAGACCACAGAGATTCCAGCGGTTCTCTAAGGTTTCCTGAAAGTCCAAACTGACTGCAGTGGCACTCTACGGTTTCTCAATGGTCCACACTGAATCCAATGGCTCTCTAATGTCTCCCTACAGACCACACTAACTCCAGTGGGACTCTACATTACCCCTATATCTCCCACCGAATCCAGCGGCTCTCTACATTTTCCCTATAGCCTGCGATTGACTCCAGTGTCTCTAAACGGTTTCCCTAGAGCCCCTACTGACTCCAGTTGTTTTCTACGGTTTCCCTATAGCCCCCACTGGCTCCAGAAGCTTTCTGTGGTACATCTATAGCCCACAGTGACTCCAATGGTTCTCTATGCTTTCCCTATAGCCCTGCTACTCCAGTGGCACCCTATGGTTTCCCAATAGTCCACACAAGTTCCAGTGACTTCCTACGGTTTGTCTAAAGCCCGAACTGACTCCAGTGGCTCCGTACGGTTTCCCTATAGCCTGCGATTGACTCCAGTGGCTCTCTACAATTTCCCTATAGCCCAGACTAAATCCAGTCTTCTCTACGGTTTCCCTGTAGCCCCCACTGCCTCCAGTGGCTCCCTAAGATTTCCCAGTAGTCCACACAGGTTCCAGTGACTACCTACGGTTTGCCTATAGCCCAAACGGACTCCAGTGGCTCCGTACGGTTTCCATATAGCCTGCGATTGACTCCAGTGGCTTTCTACAATTTCTCTATAGGCAACAAGACTCCACTAGCTCTCTATTGTTTCGCTATAGCCCACACTGACTCACCTGGCTCCCTACGTTTTCCCTTTAGCCCACACTGTCTCTTGTGGCTCTGTACGGTTTCCATACAGACCACAGTGATTCCAGCGGTTCTCTAAGATTTCCCGAAAGCCCAAACTGACTCCAGTGGCACTCTAATGTTTCCCAATGGTCCACACTGACTACAACGGCTCCCTAATGTCTCCCTACAGTCCACACTAACTCCAGTGGCTCTCTACGATACCCCTATAAGTCCCAGCGAATCCAGCGGCTCTCTACGGTTTTCCTATAGCCTGCGATTGACTCCAGTGGCTCTCTACGGTTTCCTTATAGACCACAATGATTCCAGTGGCTCTCTACGATTTCCCTATATTCCACACTAACTTTCAGTGCTGCTCTACTCTTTCCCTATAGCCCACACTGACTCCAGCGGCTCCCGACAGTTTCCCTATAGACCACACTGATTCCAATGCTTCTCTACCGTTTCCCTATAGCCCCCACTGAAGCCAGTGGCTTCCTACAGTTTCCCAATAGTCCACACAGCTTCCCGTGGCTCCCTACGTATTCCTTATAGCCCGAACTGACTCCAGTAGCTGCCAAAGGTTTCCCTATAGCCTGCAATTGACTCCAGTAGCACTCTGCAGATTCCCTATACCCACACTAACTCAGCAGGCTCTCTACGGTTTCCCAATAGTCGACACAGACGCGACCAGTTCTCCACGGTTTCACCATAGCCCACAATGTCTCCAGTGGCTCTCTAGGGATTCCCTACTGCAGACACTAACTCCAGTGGCTCTCTACGGTTCCCCTATATACCACACTGACACCAGAGGCACTGTACGGTTTCCCCTAGACTGCGATTGACTCCAGTGGCTCTCTATGGTTTCTCTAGAGCCTCTAATGACTCCAGATGCTTTCTACGGTTTCCCTATAGCCCCCAATGACTCCACAGGCTTTCTGCGGTACCTCTATAGCCAACACTGACTCCAGTGGATCTCTACAGTTTCCCTACCGCCCCCAATGAAGCCAGTGGCTCCCTACGGTTTCAAAATAGTCCACACAGATTCCAGTGGCTCCCTACGGTTTCCCTATAGTGCAACCTGAAACCAGTGGCACCCTACGGTTTCCCTATAGCCTGCAATTGTCTCCAGTATCTCTCTACAGATTCACCATACCCACGCTAACTCAGGTGGCTCTCTACGGTTTCCCGATAGTCCACACAGAAGCCACCAGTTCTCTTGAGTTTCACCTTAGCCCACACTGACTCCAGTGGTGCTCTGGGGATTCCCTACTGCAGACACTAACTCCAGTGGCTCTCTATGGTTCCCCTATATACCACACTGACTCCAGTGGCACTCTGCAGTTTCCCTTAGACTTCGATTGACTCCAGTGGCTCTCTACGGTTTCTCTAGAGCCCCAACTGACTCCAGTTGTTTTCTAGTCTTTCCCCATAGCCCCCAATGACTCCAGAGGCTTTCTGCGTTACCCCTATAGCCCACACTGACTCCAGTGGTTCTCTATGGTTTCCCTATAGCCCCCGCTGACTCCAGTGGCTCCCTACAATTTCCCAATAGTCCACACATGTTCCAGTGACGCCCTACGGTTTGCCTATAGCCCTAACTGACACAAGTGGCACCGTATCGTTTCCATATAGTCTGCGGTTGACTCCAGTGGCTCTCTACAATTTCCCTATAGGCAACAGAGACTCCACAGCTCTCTATGGGTTCCATATAGCATTGACTCAGGTGGCTCACTACATTTTCCCTCTAGCCCAGACTGTCTCTTCCGCCTCTCTACGGTCTCCTTATAGACCACAGTGATTCCAGCATTCTCTAAGTTTTCCCGAAAGCCCAAACTGACTCCAGTGGCACTCTACAGTTTCCAAATAGTCCACTCTGACTGCAACGGCTCTCTAATGTCTCCCTACAGACCACACTAACTCCAGTGACACTCCACGATACCCCTATATCTCCCACTGAATACAGCGGCTCTCTACGGTTTCCCTATAGCCTGCGATTGACTCCAGTGGCTTTCTGCGGTACCTCTAAAGCCCACACTGACTCCAGTGCTTCTCTACGGTTTCCCTATAGCGCTGCTGAATCCACTGGTTCTCTACGGTTTCGCTATAGCCCAGACTGAAGCCAGTGGCTCCCTACGGTTTCCCTATAGCCTGCGATTGACTCCAGTGGCTCTCTACAATTACCCTATAGGCCACACTAACTCCAGTGACTGTCAACGGCTTCCCTATATTCCACACAGACTCCACCAGCTCTCTATGGTTTCCCTATAGCCCATACAGACTCAAGTAGCTCTCTACGGTCTCTCTATATCCTGTGATTGACTCCAGTGCCTCTCGACGGTGTTCCTATTGACCACACAGATTCCAGTGGCTCCATACGATTTCCCTATATTCCACAGTGTCTTTCAGTCGTTCCATATGTTTTCCCTATATCCCACATTTACTCTTCTGGCACTTTACGGTTTCCCTAAAGCCCACACTGACTCCAGTGATTCTCTACGGTTTCGCTACAGCCCACACTCACTCCAGTGGCTGTATACGGATTCCCTATAGCCCACACCGAATCCACGGCTCTCTATGGTTTCCCTATAGCCCACATTGACACCAGTGGTTCTCTACGGTTTCCCTATAGCCTGCAATTGACTCCAGTACCTCTCTACAGATTCCCTATCCCCACACTAACTCAGGTGGCTCTCTACGGTTTCCCTATAGTCCACACAGACGCCACCAGTTCTCTACAGTTTCAGCATAGCCCACACTGACTCCAGTGGCTCTCTAGGGATTCCCTACTGCAGACACTAAGTCTATTCCCCTATATACCACACTGACTCCAGTGGCACGCTACGGTTTCCCATAGAGTGCGATTGACTCCAGTGGCTCTCTACGGTTTCTCTAGAGCCCCTACTGACTCCAGTTGTATTCTAGGGTTTCCCTATAGCCCCCAATGACTCCAGAGGCTTTCTGCGGTACCCCTATAGCCCGCACTGACTCCAGTGGTTCTCTACGGTTTCCCTATAGCCCCCAATGAAGCCAGTGGCTCCCTACGGTTACCCAATAGTCCACACAGGTTCCAGTGGCTCTCTACGGTTTCCCTATAGCCCAAAGTGACTCCAGTGGCTCCCTACGGTTTCCCTATAGCCTGCAATTCACTACAATAGCTCTCCACAGATTTCCTATAACCACTCTAACTCAGGTGGCTCTCTACGTTTCACTATAGTCCACACAGATGCCACCAGTTCTCTACGGTTTCACCATAGACCACAATGACTCCAGTGGCACTCTACGGTTTCACCATAGACCACAATGACTCCAGTGGCACTCTACGGTTTCCCTTAGACTTTGATTGACTACTGTGGCTCTCTACGGATTCTCTAGAGCCCCTACTGACAACAGCTGTTTTCTACCGTTTCCCTATAGCCCCCAATGAATCCAGAGGCATTCTGCGGTACCCCTATAGCCCACACTGACACCGGTGGTTCTCTACGGTTTCCCTATAGCCCCCAACTGACTCCAGTGCCTCCCTACGATTTCCCAATAGTCCACACAGGTTCCAGTGACACCCTACTTTTTGTCAAAAGCCCAAACTGACTCCAGTGGCTCCGTACGGTTTCCCTATTCCCTGCGATTGACTCCAGTGGCTCTCTACAATTTCCCCATAGGCAACACAGACTCCATCAGCACTCTAAGTTTTCCCTATAGCCCACACTGACTCACGTGGCTCCCTACATTTTCCCTATAGCCCAGTCTGTCTCTTCCAGCTCTCTACGGTTTCCCTATAGACCACAGAGATTCCAGCGGTTCTCTAAGTTTTCCTGAAAGTCCAAACTGACTGCAGTGGCACTCTACGGTTTCTCAATGGTCCACACTGAATGAAACGGCTCTCTAATGTCTCCCTACAGACCACACAAACTCCAGTGGGACTCTACGTTACCCCTATATCTCCCACCGAATCCAGCGGCTCTCTCCGGTTTCCCTATAGCCTGCGATTGACTCCAGTGTCTCTAAACGGTTTCCCTAGAGCCCCTACTGACTCCAGTTGTTTTCTACGGTATCACTATAGCTCCCACTGGCTCCCGTGGCTTTCTGCGGTACCTCAAAGCCCACACTAACTCACGTGGTTCTCTAAGGTTTCCCTATAGCCCTGCTGACTCCAGTGGCTCCCTACGGTTTCCCAATAGTCCACAAAGGTTCCAGTGGCTCCCTACGGTTTCCCTGTAGCCTGCGATTGACTGCAGTGGCTCTCAATGGTTTCACTATTGACCACACAGATTCCAGTGGCTCCATACGATTTATCTACATTCCAGAGTGTCTTTCAGTGGTTTCATACTGTTTCACTATAGACCACAATGATTCCAATCTCTCTCTATGGTTTCCCTATATCACACACTGACTCCCTGGGCACTTTACGGTTTCCCTAAAGCCCACACTGACTCCAGTGACTGTCTTCAGATTCCCTATAGCCCACACCGAATCCAGCAGCTCTCTATGGTTTCTCTATAGCATGCCATTGACTCTAGAGGCTCTGTATTGTTTCTCTACCGCACAAACTAAATCCAGTGGCTCTCTAGGGTTTCCCAATCGTCCACACTGTCTGCAACGGCTCTCTACTGTCTCCCTGCAGACCACACTAACTCCAGTGGAACTCTACGATTCCCCTATATCCCCCACTGAATCCAGGGGCTCTCTACGGTTTCCCAATAGCCTGCAATTGACTCCAGTGTCTCTCTCTACGGTTTTGCTATAGCCCACACTGAATCCAGCGGCTCTCTACGGTTTCCCCTAGCCCAAACTGTCCGCTTCGGCTCTCTACGGTTTCCCTATAGCCCACACTGAAACCAGTGGCTCTCTACAGTTTCCCTTTAGACTGCGATTGACTCCACTGTCTCTCTACAGTTTCCCTATAGACCACACTAACTCCAGTGGCTCTGTACGATTTCCATATTGTCCACGCTGGCTCGACCGGCTCTCTGCGGTCTCCCTATATCCAACACTAACTCCAGTGGCTCTCTACCATTTCCTTATAGTGCACACTGACTCCACAGGTTCTCTACGGATTCCCTATACCCCACTGTGACTCCAGTATTTCTCTACGGCTTCCCTGTAGTACCCTCTGACTGCAATGACTCTCTACGGATTCTCTATGGCCGACAATGTTTCCAGTGGCTTTATACATTTTCGCAATAGCCAACCCTGACTCCAGTGACTCTCTACAATTTCACTATAGTGCACAATAACTGCAGTGGCTCACTACAGTTTCCCTATAGTGCACACTGACTGCTTTGGCTCTCTATGCTTTCCCTATAGGCCAGAATGGCTCAAGTGGCTTTCTACAGTTTCACTATAGCCCTCAGTTACTCCAGTGCTTCTCAAAATTTTTCCTGTAGCCTGCGATTGACTCCACTAGCTCTCTACGATTCCCCTATATCCCCCAATGACTCGAGCACCTCTCTCCGGTTTCCCTATAGCCCACACTTACTCCAGCGGTTCTCAAAGGTTTTCCTATAGCCTGCGATTGACTCCAGTGGCTCTCTACGGTTTCCTTATAGAGCACAACGATTCCAATGGCTCTCTACGATTTCCCTATATCCCACACTAACTTTCAGTGCTGCTCTACTCTTTCCCTATAGCCCACACTGACTCCAGCGGCTCCCGACAGTTTCCCTATAGACCACACTGATTCCAATGCTTCTCTACCGTTTCCCTATAGCCCCCACTGAAGCCAGTGGCTCCCTACAGTTTCCCAATAGTCCACAAAGCTTCCAGTGGCTCCCTACGTATTCCCTATAGCCCGGACGGACTCCAGTAGCTGCCAACGGTTTCCCTATAGCCTGCAATTGACTCCAGTAACACTCTACAGATTCCCTATACCCACACTAACTCAGCAGGCTCTCTACGGTTTCCCGATAGTCCACACAGACGCGACCAGTTCTCTACGGTTTCACCATAGCCCACAATGTCTCCAGTGGCTCTCTAGGGATTCCCTACTGCAGACACTAACTCCAGTGGCTCTCTACGAATCCCCTATATACCACACTGACACCAGAGGCACTCTACGGTTTCCCCTAGACTGCGATTGACTCCAGTGGCTCTCTATGGTTTCTCTAGAGCCTCTAATGACTCCAGATGCTTTCTACGGTTTCCCTATAGCCCCCAATGACTCCACAGGCTTTCTGCGGTACCTCTATAGCCAACACTGACTCCAGTGGATCTCTACAGTTTCCCTACCGCCCCCAATGAAGCCAGTGGCTCCCTACGGTTTCAAAATAGTCCACACAGGTTCCAGTGGCTCCCTACGGTTTCCCTATAGTGCAACCTGAAACCAGTGGCACCCTACGGTTTCCCTATAGCCTGCAATTGTCTCCAGTATCTCTCTACAGATTCACCATACCCACGCTAACTCAGGTGGCTCTCTACGGTTTCCCTATAGTCCACACAGAAGCCACCAGTTCTCTTCAGTTTCACCTTAGCCCACACTGACTCCAGTGGTGCTCTGGGGATTCCCTACTGCAGACACTAACTCCAGTGGCTCTCTATGGTTCCCCTATTTACCACACTGACTCCAGTGGCACTCTGCAGTTTCCCTTAGACTTCGATTGACTCCAGTGGCTCTCTACGGTTTCTCTAGAGCCCCTACTGACTCCAGTTGTTTTCTAGGGTTTCCCTATAGCCCCCAATGACTCCAGAGGCTTTCTGCGTTACCCCTATAGCCCACACTGACTCCAGTGGTTCTCTATGGTTTCCCTATAGCCCCCGCTCTCTCCAGTGGCTCCCTATGATTTCCCAATAGTCCACACAGGTTCCAGTGATGCCCTACGGTTTGCCTATAGCCCTAACTGACACAAGTGTCACCGTATCGTTTCCATATAGTCTGCTGTTGACTCCAGTGGCTCTCTACAATTTCCCTATAGGCAACAGAGACTCCACAGCTCTCTATGGGTTCCATATAGCATTGACTCAGGTGGCTCACTACATTTTCCCTCTAGCCCAGACTGTCTCTTCCGCCTCTCTACGGTCTCCTTATAGACCACAGTGATTCCAGCATTCTCTAAGTTTTCCCGAAAGCCCAAACTGACTCCAGTGGCACTCTACAGTTTCCCAATAGTCCACTCTGACTGCAACGGCTCTCTAATGTCTCCCTACAGACCACACTAACTCCAGTGACACTCCACGATACCCCTATATCTCCCACTGAATACAGCGGCTCTCTACGGTTTCCCTATAGCCTGCGATTGACTCCAGTGTCTCTCAACGGTTTCCCTAGAGCCCCTACTGACTCCAGTTGTTTTCTACGGTTTCCCTATAGCCCCCACTGGCTCCAGTGGCTTTCTGTGGTACCTCTATAGCCCACACTGACTCCAGTGCTTCTCTACGGTTTCCCTATAGCGCTGCTGAATCCACTGGTTCTCTACGGTTTCCCTATAGCCCAAACTGATTCCAATGGCTCCCTACGGTTTCCCTATAGCCTGCGATTGACTTCAGTGGCTCTCTACAATTTGCCTATAGGCCACACTAACTCCAGTGACTGTCAACGGTTTCCCTATATTCCACACAGACTCCACCAGCTCTCTATGGTTTCCCTATAGCCCATACAGACTCAAGTATCTCTCTACGGTCTCTCTATATCCTGCGATTGACTCCAGTGCCTCTCGACGGTGTCCCTATTGACCACACAGATTCCAGTGGCTCCATACGATTTCCCTATATTCCACAGTTTCTTTCAGTGTTTCCATATGTTTTCCCTATATCCCACATTGACTCTTCTGGCACTTTACGGTTGCCCTAAAGCCCACACTGACTCCAGTGATTCTCTACGGTTTCACTATAGCCCACACTGACTCCAGTGATTCTCTACGGTTTCGCTATAGCCCACACTGACTCCAGTGGCTGTATACGGATTCCCTATAGCCCACACCGAATCCACGGCTCTCTATGGTTTCCCTATAGCCCACATTGACACCAGTGGTTCTCTACGGTTTCCCTATAGCCTGCAATTGACTCCAGTACCTCTCTACAGATTCCCTATCCCCACACCCTACTCAGGTGGCTCTCTACGGTTTCCCTATAGTCCACACAGACGCCACCAGTTCTCTACGGTTTCAGCATAGCCCACACTGACTCCAGTGGCTCTCTAGGGATTCCATACTGCAGACACTAACTCCAGTGGATCTCTATTGTTCCCCTATATACCACACTGACTCCAGTGGCACGCTACGGTTTCCCATAGAGTGCGATTGACTCCAGTGGCTCTCTACGGTTTCTCTAGAGCCCCTACTGACTCCAGTTGCATTCTATGGTTTCTCTATAGCCCCCAATGACTCCAGAGGCTTTCTGCGGTACCCCTATAGCCCGCACTGACTCCCGTGGTTCTCTACGGTTTCCCTATAGCCCCCAATGAAGCCAGTGGCTCCCTGCGGTTTCCCAATAGTCCACACAGGTTCCAGTGGCTCTCTACGGTTTCCCTATAGCCCAAATTGACTCCAATGGCTCCCTACGGTTTCCCTATAGCCTGCAATTCACTACAATAGCTCTCCACAGATTTCCTATAACCACACTAACTCAGGTGGCTCTCTACGGTTTCACTATAGTCCACACAGATGCCACCAGTTCTCTACGGTTTCACCATAGACCACAATGACTCCAGTGGCACTCTACGGTTCCCCTATATACCACACTGACTCCAGTGGCACTCTACAGTTTCCCTTAGACTTTGATTGACTACTGTGGCTCTCTACGGATTCTCTAGAGCCCCTACTGACAACAGTTGTTTTCTACCGTTTCCCTATAGCCCCCAATGAATCCAGAGGCATTCTGCGGTACCCCTATAGCCCACACTGACACTAGTAGTTCTCTACGGTTTCCCTATAGCCCCCAACTAACTCCAGTGCCTCCCTACGATTTCCCAATAGTCCAACAGGTTCCAGTGACACCCTGCTTTTTGTCTATAGCCCAAACTGACTCCAGTGGCTCCGTACGGTTTCCCTATTTTCTGCAATTGACTCCAGTGGCTCTCTACAATTTCTCTATAGGCAACACAGACTCCATCAGCTCTCTATGGTTTCCCTATAGCCCACATGACTCACGTGGCTCCCTACATTTTCCCTGTAGCCCAGTCTGTCTGTTCCAGCTCTCTACGGTATCCCTATAGACCACAGAGATTCCAGCGGTTCTCTAAGGTTTTCCCGAAATTCCAAACTGACTACAGTGGCACTCTACGGTTTCTCAATGGTCCACACTGAATGCAAAAGCTCTCTAATGTCTCCCTACAGACCACACTAACTCCAGTGGGACTCTACATTACCCCTATATCTCCCACCGAATCCAACGGCTTTCTATGTTTTCCCTATAGTTTGCGATTGACTCCAGTGTCTCTAAACGGTTTCCCTATAGCCCCCACTGGCTCCAGTAGCTTTCTGTGGTACATCTATAGCCCACACTGACTCCAAAGGTTCTTTACGGTTTCCCTATAGCCCTGCTGACTCCAGTGGCTCCCTATGGTTTCCCAATAGTCCAGACAGGTTCCAGTGACTCCCAACGGTTTGTCTAAAGCCTAGACTGACTCCAGTGGCTCCGTACGGTTTCCCTATAGCCTGCGATTGACTCCAGTGGCTCTCTTCAATTTCCCTATAGGCCACACTAACTCCAGTGGTTCTCTACGGTTTCCCTATAGACCCCACTGACTCCAGTGGCTCCCTAAGATTTCCCAGTAGTCCACACAGGTTCCAGTGACTGCCTACGGTTTGCCTATAGCCCAAACGGACTCCAGTGGCTCCGTAAGGTTTCCCTATAGACTACGATTGACTCCAGTGGCTTTCTACAATATCCCTGTAGGCAACAAGTCTCCCCCAGCTCTCTATTGTTTCCCTATAGCCCACATTGACTCACCTGGCTCCCTACGTTTTCCCTATAGCCCACACTGTCTCTTGTGGCTCTGTACGGTTTCCCTATAGACCACAGTGATTCCAGCGGTTCTCTAAGATTTCCCGAAAGCCCAAACTGACTCCAGTGGCACTCTAATGTTTCCCAATGGTCCACACTGACTGCAACGGCTCTCTAATGTCTCCCTACAGACCACACTAACTCCAGTGGCACTCTACGATACCCCTATAAGTCCCACCAAATCCAGCGGCTCTCTAAGGTTTCCCTATAGCCTGCGATTGACTCCAGTGTCTCTCAATGGTTTCCCTAGAGCCCCTACTGACTCCAGTTGTTTTCTACGGTTTCACTATAGCTCCCACTGGCTCCAGTGGCTTTCTGCAGAACCTCAAAACCCACACTGACTCAAGTGATTCTCTACGGTTTCCCTATTGCCCTGCTGACTCCAGTGGCTCCCTACGGTTTCCCAATAGTCCACACAGGTTCCAGTGGCTCCCTACGGTTTCCCTATAGCCTGCGATTGACTCCAGTGGCTCTCTACAATTTCCCTGTAGGCCACACTAAATCCAGTGACTATCTACGGTTTCCCTATATTCCACACAGACTCCACCAGCTCTCTATGGTTTCCCTATAGCCCAAACAGACTCACATGGCTCTCTACGGTCACCTTATAGCCTGCGATTGACTCCAGTGTCTCTCGACGGTTTCCCTATTGACCACACAGATTCCAGTGGCTCCATACGATTTCCCTGCATTCCAGCGTGTCTTTCAGTGGTTCCATACTGTTTCACTATAGACCACAATGATTCCAGTCTCTCTCTATGGTTTCCCTATATCACACACTGACTCCATTGGCACTTTACGGTTTCCCTAAAGACCACACTGACTCCAGTGGCTGTCTTCAGATTCCCTATAGCCCACACCGAATCCAGCGGCTCTCTATGGTTTCTCTATAGTCCACACTGAAACCAGTGGCTCTCTATGGTTTCCCTATAGCATGCCATTGACTCTAGAGGCTCTCTATAGTTTCCCTATCGCACAAACTAAATCCAGTGGCTCTCTATGGTTTCCCAATGGTCCACACTGTCTGCAACGGCTCTCGACTGTCTCCCTACAGACCACACTAACTCCAGTGGCACTCTACGATACCCCTATATCCCCTACTGACTGCAGGGGCTCTCTACGGTTTCCCTATAGCCTGCAATTGAGTCCAGTGGCTCTCTACGATTTCCCTATATCCGACACTAACTTTCAGTGGTGCTCTACAGTTTCCCTACAGCCATCACTCTCTCCAGGGGCTCTCTACGGTTTCCCTACAGACCACACTGACTCCAGTGGTTCTCTATGGTTTCCCAAAAGCCCATTCTGACTCTTGTGGCTCTCTACGGTTTCCCTATAGCCTGTGATTGACTCCAATGGCTCACTACTGTTTCCCTATAGGCCACACTAACTCCAGTGACTATCTACAGTTTCCCTGTAATCCACACTGACTCCAGAGCCTCTCTAAGGATTCCCTATAGCCCTCACTTACTCCAGTGGCTCTCTACGGTTTCCCAATAGCACCCACTGATTCCAGTGGCTCCCTATGGTTTCTCTGTAGCCCACACTTACTCCAGTGGCTGTCTACATATTCCCTATAGCCCACACAAACTCCAGCGGCTCTCTATGTTTTCCCTATAGCCCACACTGACAGCAGTGCCTCTCTATGGTTTGCCTTTGGCCTACGATTGTCTCCAGAGGCTCACTACAGTTTAACTATCGCCCATACTAAAACTAGTCGCTCTCTACAGTTTCCCAATGGTCCACACTGGCTGCACGGGCTCTCTATAGTTTCTCTATAGCCTGCGATTGACTCTAGTGTCTCTCTACGGTTTCCCTATAGCCCCTGCTGACTCCAGTTGTTTTCTACGGTTTCCCTATAGCACCCATTGAGTCCAGTGGCTCTCTACGGAACCCCTATAGCCCACGCTGATTCAAGCGGCTTTCTACGTTTTGCCTATGGACTGCGATTGACTTCAGTGGCTCTCTACGGCTTCCCTATAGCCTACACCGATTCCAATGGCTCTCTACGATTTCCCTTTTTCCAACAATAACTTTCAGTAGAACTCTACAGTTTCCCTATAGCCATCACTGAATCCAGCAGATCCCTACGGTTTCCCTATAGACCACACTGATTCCAGCGGTTCTCTACGGTTTCCCGAAAGCCCAAACTGACTCCAGTGGCTTACTACGCTTGCCTATAGCCTGCGATTGACACCAGTGGCTCTCTACGGATTCCACATAGCCCACACCAAATCTACTACGCTTGCCTATAGCCTGCGATTGACACCAGTGGCTCTCTACAGATTCCACATAGCCCACACCAAATCCAGCGGCTCTCTATGGTTTCTCTATAGCATGCAATTGACTCTAGAGGCTCTCTACAATTCCCGTATAGGCCACAGTAACACCATTGACTATGTACGGTTTCCCGATATTCCACGTACACTCCATCAGCTCTCTATGGTTTCCGTATAGCCCACAATGACTCCAGTAACTGTCAACGGAGTCCCTATTGCCCACTCTAACTCCACTGGCTCTCTACTTTGCCCCTATATCCCAAATAACTGCAGTGGCTCTCTATGGTTTCCCTATAGCCTGCAATTGACTCCACTGTCTCTCTATGGTTTACCAACTGAACACACAGATTCCAGTTGCTCTATACGATTTCAGTATATCCCACACTGACATTCAGTGGTTCTCTACGGTTTCCCTAAAGACGACCATGATTCTGGGGGCTCCCTACCATTTCCCTATATCCCGCTCTGACTACACTGGCACTCTACAGATTCCCTAAAGCCCACACTGTATCCAGTGGTTCTCTACGATTTCCCGAAAGCCCACTCTGGCTCCAGTAGCTATCTACGGATTCCCTATACCCCACACAGGCTCCAGAGGATCTCTGTGGTTTCCCTATAGCCCAAAGTAATACCAGTGACTCTCTACGGTTTCCCTATAGCCTGCAATTGACTCCAGAGGCTCTCTACAGTTTCCCTATCGCCCACACTAAATCCAGTGGCTCTCTACGGTTTCCCTATAGGCTGCAATTGACTCCAGAGGCTCTCTACAGTTTCTGTGTCGCCCACACTAAATCAAGTGGCTCTCTACGGTTTACCAATGGTCCACACTGACTGCAACGGCTCTCTACGGTGTCCCTATAGACCACACAAACTACAGTGACTATCTATGGTTTCCCCGTATACCGCACTGACTCCAGTGGCTCTCTGCGGATTCCCTATAGCCCCCACTGACTGCAGTGGCTCTCTACGGGTTCCCAATAGCACACACTGATTCCAGTGGCACCCTACCGTTACCCTGTAGACCACACTGACTCCAGTGGCTGTCTACGGATTCCCGATAGCCCAAACCAAAACCAGCAGCTCTCTATGTTTTCCCTATAGCCCACACTGTCACCGGCGGCTCACTACGGTATCCCCTGGCTCTGTACGGTTTCCCAATGGTCCACACTGACTGCAACGGCTCTCTACTGTCTCCCCACGGACCACACTAAATCCAGTGGCACTCTACGATACCCCTATATCTCCTATTGACTCCAGCGGCTCTCTACGGTTTCCCTATAGCCTGAAATTGACTCCAGTGGCTCTCTACGTTTTCCCTATAGCCTACACTGATTCCAGTGGCTCTCTACAATTTCCCTGTATCCGACACTAACTTTCAGTGGTGCTCTACATTTTCCCTACAGCCATCACTGACTCCAGCGGCTCCCTACGGTTTCCCTATAGAGCACACTGATTCCAGCGGTTCTCTACGGTTTCCCGAAAGCCCAAAGTGACTCCAGTGGCTCTCTACAGTATCCCTATAGCCTGAGATTTAATCCAACGGCTCTCTACAGTATCCCTATAGGCCACACTAACTCCAGTGACTATCTACAGTTTCCCTGTATTCCACACTGACTCCAGAGGCTCTCTACGGATTCCCTATAGACCCCACTGACTCCAGTGGCTCTCTACGGTTTCCCAATAGCACACACTGATTCCAGTGGCTCCCTCCGGTTTTCGTATAGCCCACACTTACTCCAGTGGCTGTCTACAGATACCCTAAAGATCACACCGACTCCAGCAGCTCTCTATGTTTTCCCTATAGCCCACACTGACAGCAGTGGCTCTCTATGGTTTGTCTTTGGCCTACGATTGTCTCCGGAGGCACACTACAGTTTAACTATCGCCCACACTAAACCTAGTGGCTCTCTCCGATTTCCCAATTGTCCACATTGGCTGCACCGGCTCTCTATGGTTTCCCTATAGCCTGCGATTGACTCCAGTCTCTCTCTACGGTTTCCCTATAGCCCCTACTGACTCCAGTTGTTTTCTACGGTTTCCCTATAGCACCCACTGACTCCAGCGGCTGTCTACGTTTTCCCTGTAGCCTGCGATTGACTCCATGGGCTCTCTACGGTTTCCCTATAGCCTACACTGATTCCAGTGGCTCTCTACAATTTCCCTATATCTGGCACTAACTTTCAGTGGAGCTCTACGGTTGCCCTATAGCCGTCACTGACTCCAGCGGCTCCCTACGGTTTCCCTATAGACCACACTGACTCCAGTGGTTCTTTACGGTTTCCCTATAGCCTCCACTGACTCCAGTGCTCCCTATGGTTTCCCTATACTCCACACAGGTTCCAGTGGCTCTCTGCGGTTTCCCTATATCCGACACTGACTCCTGTGGCTCACTACGGTTTCCCTATAGACTGCAATTGACTCCAGTGTCTCTCTACAGTTTCCCTAATGCCCACACGATTCCAGAGGCTCTATATTATTTCCCTATATCCCACACTGAGTTTCAGTGGTTCTCTACGTTTTCCCTATAGACCACAATGACTCTATTGGCTCTCTACGGTTTCCCTATAGCCTGCCATTGACTCCAGTGGCTCTCTACAATTTCCCTATAGAACACACTAACTCCAGTGACTGTCAACGGTTTCCCTATATTCCACACAGACTCCACCAGCTCTCAATGGTTTCCCTATAGCCCACACTGACTCACGTGGCTCTCTGCCGTTTCCCTATAGCCTGCGATTGACTCCAGTGTCTCTCTACGGTTTCCCTATTGACCACACAGATTCCAGTGTCTCTCTACGGTTTCCCTTTTGCCCACACTGACATTCTCTGGTGCTCTACGGTTTCCCTATATTCGACACAGTCTCCAGTGGCTCACTACAGTTTTCCTATATTCCACACGGTCTCCACCAGCTCTCTATTGTTTCCCAATACAGCACACAGACTCCAGTGGCTCTCTAGGGATTCCCCATTGCCCACACTAACTCCAGTGGCTCTCTACGTTTCCCCTATAGCCTGCAATTGACTCCAGAGGCTCCCTACAGTTTCCCTATCGCCCACACTAAATCCAGTGACTCTCTACGGTTTACCAATGGTCCACACTGACTGCAATGGCTATCTATGGTCTCCCTATAGACCACGCTAACTCCAGTGGCTCTCTACGATTCCTCTATAATCCCCACTGGCTCCAGCGGCTCCCTACGGTTTCCCTATATCCCAACAGAACCCAGTGGCTCCCTACGGTTTCCCTATAGTCCACGCAGGTTCCAGTGGCTGCCTACGGTTTCCCTATGTCCCAACTGACTCCAGTGGCTCCCTACGGTTTCCCAATAGCTTGCCATTGACTCTAGTGTCTCTCTGTACAGTTTCCCTATAGCCCACACTGACTCCAGTAGTTCTCTACGGTTTCCCTATAGCCCCCACTGACTCCAGTGGTTCCCTACGTTTTCCCTATAGTCCACACAGGTTCCAGTGGCTCCCTACGGTTTCCCTATAGCCTGCGATTGACTCCAATAGCTCTCTACAGGTTCCCTATAGCCCACACTAACTCCAGTGGCTCTCTAAGGTTTCCCGATAGTCCACACTGACTCCACGAGCTCTCTATGGTTTCCCCATAGCCCACACTGACTCCAGTGGCTCTCTAGGCTGCACCTTCACCCTGCACTCCTCAGCCCAGGTGATTTGGAGGGTCAGACTGAAGCGTCAATTGGAGCTCAGTTGGGGACAGCAGGCTGAGCGCCATGCCAGAGATTTGAGCACATAATTCAGTGCAGCACTCTGCAAATTCTGTACTTTCACTGAGGCCCTGTCTGACTTCTCAGGCAAGTGGAAAACGTCCCATGGTTCTAGTCAAAGAAGAGCAGACACTTCTCCTCACGCCCTGGCCAACGTTTACCAGCCAAAGCGATCTGGTCATATCTGGCCCAGTGTTATTTATGGGATCTTGTTGTGAGCTCTGTGGCAGCTTAATTGCAACTTCGACAGCACTTTGAAAAGTATTTTTTTATTCTTTCATGACATGTCGGCATCATTGGCAAGGGTTGCCCATCCCTAACTGCCCTTCAACTGAGTGGCTCGTTTGGCCATTTCAGAGGGCAGTTAAGAGCCAACCACATTGCTGGGGGTCTGGAGTCACATGTAGGCCAGACCGGGTAAGGATGGCAGATTTCCTTCCCAAAAGGACATCAGTGACCCAGAGAGCTTTTTAACAACAAACAATAACATACTCAGTATTACTTTGTGTTCCAGGTTTTATTAACAAAATTTAAATTCCACCAGCTCCCAGAGTGGGATTTGAACCCAAGTCCACACAGCATTAGCCTGGGCTTCTGAACCACACATTCAGTGACATGACCCTCTCCTGCTCATAACTGACCCTCATCATCTTTCATCATTATCTGTCAAACAATCTAGGATGTCTCGAAGTTGTGAAAGGTGTCAGGTAAATGCATCTTCTTTCTTTCATTTCTTATTGTCCATTTACTGTCGGGAACGAGCCTTGTTAGTGCTGGGAGGGGAGAGGTGGGGCGCGGTAGGGAGGGGAGAGGTAGGGCGTGGTAGGGAGGAGAGATGTGGGGTGCGGTAGGGAGGGGAGAGGTGGGGCGTGGTAGGGAGGGGAGAGGTGGGGTGCGGTAGGGAGGGGAGAGGTGGGGCGCGGTAGGGAGGGGAGAGGTGGGGCGCAGTAGGGAGGGGAGAGGTGGGGCGCGGTAGGGAGGGGAGAGGTGGGGCGCGGTAGGGAGGGGAGAGGTGGGGCGCGGTAGGGAGGGGAGAGGTGGGTCGTGGTTGGTGCAGAAAGAAAGATGCTTCTTGCTGGTGGAGGCCTGTAGAAGACGACTATGATACAGCCTGGCCAGCTGCTTCTGCAGCACCAGAAGAAAGATTTCTTTTTCTAATTAAACATTTTAAGTGACGGCGAAAGTATAATTCATTACTCCCTCATTAAGGCCTATAAAGTTTAATCACGCTCAGTCCTATATCTGACCTTTCCTGCACCACGTGAATGGACATTGCTCCTGCACTTAGACAATTGCAAGAACACGAAACCTGCTCCATAAATGAATTCCAAAGATGCATTTGAAGAAAAGCTGGGTAACCACATGAGGGAGAAAGGAATCGAAGCTTTGCTCGTAAAGAACCTGAGTATTGCTGAAAAAAGGGCCACATCTAAATTTTTCGTATCGCACTGATGAGTCCAAGATGAAAAGCTTAGACAGGTCTCTTCTTCAGCAATGCTCAAATAGCAGGACATGGTGACAGAGGGCAGAATCTTCCCAGCCCTGAGGATTTGGATTCAGTTGGGGGGTGGGGAGGGAGCCTAGAAAATACGACTGAAGCCGGTTGGGTCTGTTCTCCAATGTGTTTCGGCCTCCAGGAGATTTTCATGGAGGTCGGATATTGGGGCAGCAGTTGTTAGTTCGCCTGTGACACAATTAAGGGCCACGGATCCCTCAGCAGCATCCACATCTCCCATAATGGGTTGCTCATTGGCTGCCTCCTGTCAGATGGTGCTGCAGGGCACACCACCTTCAAATGGCCCCGATGCCAGAGAACCTTTTTTGTACAGTGGAGAAGACACTGCCCAGGGTTAGCTGAAAAAGTCGGCAGGAGGCTTGTGTGGAGTATAAGCCCGGGCATGGAATAGTTGGGCTGAATGACCTGTCTCTGCGCTGTAAATGTAATTTAGCGCTGCACTTGATTATAATATTGGTAGCCTATTGTATAATATTGGTAGCCTACTGTCCAATCTCAAGGAATTCCAGGAGAGCTGGTGGGATGGTTTTCAATTCAGTGGTGGAATGAGAGTTTCAACCCTGCCCAGTGGAGCAGTGTGAAGGAACCAGCATAACGTCTAATATCTCCCCATCTCTGTCACAACGGCCCCAAACCCCGCAATGATTCAACCAAAATAACTCAAGCTTTGTCTGCATTCTTATCACTTCAGAACCCTTGTGTGATCATTCACATTTTCCAAGCCATTAATCCTCATTTTGGCCTACCCTTTAAACACAAAACACAGGGGAGAAAAAGCTGTGTAGTCCAAAATGATCATGATAAAGGAGCCATGCTAAATAAGCAGAATCACTTTTGCTGGTCGTTAATGAAGTCAATGGAACTGAGAGTTGGATGGAGTGTGGTATGGGCAAAGTGATACCGTCTGTTTTGTGCTCTCCGCCCAACTCCATTTCACTCCGTCTCATCCTTTGTCACTTCTCAGCAAGTGATTAAGGAAGTTGAAGATCTCGTTCTCACCTCTCAGTGAGATCCGAAATAAGAAAGTTAAGTTGCAATTACCCTGATCTCAGAGCAGAATTTCCAGGAAGCAGCACTCACCCATCACCCACCAGGCCGCAGTGACCTGCTACCCTCACTCCTGCCCCAAGCCAGAGAGAAGCTCAGAAAATGCAGTGCCCTGCTCCCCATGTGCTCATATTGAATGTTAGGAGAAAGTGGTTAGCAACATAGAAACACGGATCTCAGTCCCAAAATCTCCAAATGACCCACCATCAACAGCCTTTTCCAACGACTCAGTTCCAGGTCTTCACTGCCCTTTATGTGGGAGTGGACGGTATTTATATGATGATCAATCTTACAAATGTGGGAGTGTTGTCTATTTATATTACTAAGACATGTTGAAATGTTAACAAGTTCACTGGTGATCTTGCCTTGGCGTTGGGCTGAAGCCAGAGTGGATTCAAAGCTGCATTAGACTGCCTGTCCTGAGAAAGATTCACTGCAGCTGGGCATTTCTGCTCTGGGGATTCAGATTGGCAATTGACACCAGAAGTTAGAAAGCCATTTTCACCTTAATGTGACAGCACAGCAAATCCCCCAGGATAACAATTACTCTGACTACATTTCCAAATATTGCTGAATTTCTAATATGTCCAATCTGCAAAAGAGCTCATAGAAACATAGAAACAGGCCCTTCGAGCCTGCTCCACCATTCATCATGATCATGGCTGATCATCCAACTCAATAGGATGCTCCCGCTTTCTTCCCATACCCTTTAATCCCTTTCGCCCCCCCCCCCCCCCCCTCCCAAGAGCTATATCTAACTCCTTCTTGAAAATATACAATGTTTTGGCCTCAACTACTTTCTGTGGTAGTGAATTCCACAGGCTCGCCATTGTCTGGGTGAAGAAGTTTCTCCTCATCTCAGTCCTAAATGGTCTACCCCATATCCTCAGACTGTGACCCCTGGTTCTGGACACCCCCAGCATCGGGAACATCCTTCCTGCATCTACCCTGTCTGGTCCTGTTAGAATTTTATAGGTTTCTATTAAATCCCGCTTGTTTATAGCAAGTTTCAGTCACTGGAAATTTAACAGATGGTTATTCTCCTTGCTCCCAACCACTGTCAATTCATTTATACTGTTTCTATTCATTTCAGCCAAACTGCATTTTATGGTGGTTTCAGTGCCTTATCATTGTGCTTCAGGTGAAAACAGGCAATGCCAGGCCTGGTTGCCAAGGCCACCCTCACCGCTGTTGTTAGTATTATAGGAAACAAAGAACTTGCATGTATTTAATATTGGTTATGGCCTCAGGACATCCCAAAGTGATTGAAAGGAACATATGGTACATGTGGAGCGTCGTCACTGTTGCAATGAAGTTAATATCCGAGCCAATTTACATTCAGCAAGCTCCTACAAACAGAACTGCAATTACCAGCAGGACTTCTGTTTTAGTGATCTTGTTTGAGGCTTTTGTCCAAAATAGCTCCACCGGATCTTTTATCTTCACCTGAGATGGCAGATAGGGGCCTCCATTTGATGCCTTATCCAAATACAGCAGCACCTTGAAGACTGCAGCACTGCCTCAGTACTGCACTGGGAGCATCAGTCTAGGTTTTGTGTTCAAATCTTTGGTTTAGGACTTGGCCACAACCTTCCCATTCAAAGTCAAGAACTGTGCTCACTGGGCCACAGCTGACATTGTTAGTGTGAACCCGGAGAAAAAAAGCAGCTACTCCTGCTCAGGGTTAGTACCAATATTCAGCAAGCACTTGGAGATTTTCAAAAAAATACTTAAATCTTGTTGGGAATATCAGGGAACCAGCATTGTTAGAAGCCAAGCCTGCAACTGGAGAAAAGGCTGCAGGAGGTCAACGTTCCCTTGGGTCAGTGGGTAAGTCAGTCTGCCCCAGTCAGAAGATCCACGTTCAAGCTCCACATCCGAGGCTTGTGCCCAAAAATTGATGTCGACACATCAGTGCAGAGCTGAGGGAGCACCTCACTGCTTTTAGCTGCTACAAATTGTGGATGCAAGTTGTAACCAAAGCCCCATCCATCCTCTCAAATCGACGGAAAAGATCCCATTTGAAGCCCAGCTGACCAACTGCATTGCCGAAATTTGTCTTTAAAAAAGACCATTGAAATCATATTATCTGTCTGCTGATTAAACTCTACAGCTGAGTTAGGGAATAATTTAAAGAATGATGATTTGAAAGCTGCTCTAAACAAAATGAGCTAGATTTTTTCATGGAATGTGGGGGTCACTGGCAAGGCCAACATTTGTTGCGAATCCCTAATTACCCCTGAACTGAGCAGCTTGCTCGGTCATTTCAGAGGACAGTTAAGAGTCAACCACATTCCTGTGGGTCCAGGGTCACATGCAGGTCAGACCAGGTAAGGATATTCTTCCCTAAAGGGAGGACGTTAGTGACCCAGGTCGATCTTTATAACAAATTGACAATAGTTGTCATGTCGGGTTTATTAACTGAATTTAAAATCCATTGGCTTGGCACGGTGGGATTTGAACCCAGTACCCCAGGACCTAGACCTTGGGCTTACTAGGCCAGTGACATGACCACTGTCTCCACTTCCCTTGCTCCTACCCCTCTTCATCTAAACCCAATGGTCATTCTCTTCTCCTCCTTCCTCCCCCATGTGTTTATCTCACTTCCTGTGAAATACATCTCTATGACGGTCGCCTCATCTATATCTCCATGCTCCCTGGGAAAGGAACTTCTTCCTGAATTGCCTATTGGATTGATCAGTGAGTTTGGGTGGAATTTAATGAAACCCACTGGAGCGAGCAGGATGGCCGGAGAATGGGGTGTGACCCAGGCCAGGAACCCCGCCCCCTGGCTGTGACCCAGGGCAGGAACACCTCCCCCTGGCTGTGACCCAATGGGGGAACCCCGCCCTCTGGCTGTGACCCAGGGCAGGAACCCCACCCCCTGGCTGTGACCCAGGGCAGGAGCCCCACCCCCCGGCTGTGACCCAGGGCGGGAACCCCGCCCCCTGGCTGTGACCTAGGGCGGGAACCCCGCCCCCTGACTGTGACCCAGGGCGGGAACCCCGCCCCCCCTCAGGGGTTAAACGGGCCTCAGGCGGGTCTCCCCCGCCACCGAGTTACCTCTGGACACAAACTCGGATCCCAACCGCGGGAGGCGGCATTGGGAGGGGTGGGGAGTGGTCATTGAAATCCTGCCTTCGCCGCGGCCCCATGACCGGTGACCCCCCCCACCAATCCGCCCCCACTGACCCGGCTCCAGGTCTCCTTCCACAATCCCTGGCCGCAGCAACAGCGCACGGGCGGTAATGGTCAGAGCGCGGGACAGGGCTTCTGTGCCCTGATTGGCTGGCACGGAGCCACTGTCTCCTGATTGGCTGGCGCGGAGCTGCTGTCCCCTGATTGTCTGGCACTGAGCTGCTGTCTCCTAATCGGATGGGCACGGAGCTGATGTCTCCTGATTGGCTGGCACAGAGCTGCTGTCCCCCTGATTGGATGGGCACAGAGCCGCTGTCTCCTGATTGGCTGGGCACGGAGCAGCAGTCTCCTGATTGCCTGGCATGGAGCCGCTATCTCCTGATTGGCTGGCACGGAGCCCCTGTCCCCTGATTGGCTGGCATGGAGCCGCTGTCCCCTGATTGGCTGGGCACAGAGCCGCTGTCTACTGATTGGCTGGCACGGAGCTCCTGATTGGCTGGGCACAGAGCCGCTGTCTCCTGATTGGCTGGCACGGAGCCCCTGTCCCCCTGATTGGCTGGCATGGAGCCACTGTCCCTTGATTGGCTGGGCACAGAGCCGCTGTCTCCTGATTGGCTGGCACGGAGCCCCTGTCTCCTGATTTTCTGGCACAGAGCCGCTGTCCCCTGATTGGCTGGGCACGGAGCCGCTGTCTCCTGATTGGCTGGCACGGAGCCGCTGTCTCCTGATTGGCTGTGTCTCCAAGTGATGCCATCCAGGCTGTGAGTTGAGTGAGAAGGTCCTGTCAGCCCCTCAGTGTCCCCATTCCTGAGGCATCGCTGCCTCGAGACCAATGCTCATCGCTGACAAATCACTGGCTCTTGTTGGATTTGGCAGCAGAATAACAAAGGAGCGGCAGCCGTGTGTGATCAGCTCCCCTGCCCAGGACACCCTCCCAAACTTTGCTCACTGCTTTTGGGCCTTTGCCCTGGGCCTTAGGATATAAGAATATGTTAGTGATCGTGGACATGGTCACCTGATGGGTAGAAGCTTCCCCCACATGGAAAGATGCTGCGCGAACGCTGGTGAAAATATTGTGGAAAGAAATATCACCTGGATAGGGAAAACCTCGGGGAATAAATAGTGACCGAGGGACTCACTTTACCAGAAAGACAGTAAAAGACTTAGCGCAGGCTCTGGGATTTCAATGGAAACTGCATATTCCCAACCAGCCACAGTCCTCAGGGATGGTAGAAAGGGGAAATGGGAATTGAAAAACGCCCTGTCTAACGTTTTTCAGGATATTAACCTCCCGTGGCCAGAAGCAGTCCCAGTCGTGCTTTGTAATGTGCGAAATAGGAAAAATAGAGCCACTGGAATAACCCCCCATGAAGCTCTTATGGGACGTCCTATGAGTACCGGAGCCCAGCCTCCTGGATGTGCCGAAAACTTCACCTTAGTATGGAACCGTGAGCAGACTTCGGCTTACACCCAAGCTCTATGCAACACACAAGCTGAATTGCATGGGAGGGTAAGGCAGGCTCAGGTGACTGCAGAAGATACTCCTGTACACAACTTCCAGCCAGGTGCTCAAGTGTATGTAAAAAATCGAAATAAAGACTCTCTTTCCCCTTGGTGGAAAGGGCCCTACCTCGTGTTGCTAACAGCTCGGACAGCTCGGAAGGTTGAAGGGAAGGAAAACAGGATCCACGTTACCTGCTGTAAAAAAACATTGTCCGGCGATAGTATAGCCACTGTTACTAAGTGATTTAACTTGTATTATGTATAGCACACTGTTCTTTGTTATATTCCGCGGGGTATATCCAAGGGACCCTCGCCCAAACACCTTTTTGTCTCTATGTCGCACCTATGCTAGAGAGGTAGGACAGGGTGCCTGTTGGATATGCGGCCAGACTCCCCAACATTGGGTAGAGACAGGTAATTGGCGTGCTGTTCCTCTAAATGACAAACCCTCTCTATCACACCCTCAAAGCCTCACTCTGTCTATTGTGCCCTCCAACTCTGTGCCTCTCTCTCCCTCAAGCCCTCAAACCCCCTCTCTCTCTCTCACCATTAAACACTCTCTCTCATGCCCTCAAACTCTCTCTCACACCCTCAAACCCTCTCTCTTTCTCTCTCACACCCATAAAACCTCTCTTTCTCACGCCCTTCAACCCTCTGTCTCACAACCTCAAACCCTACCTCTCTCTCTCTCATGTCCTCAAACCCTCTCTATCACACCCACAAAACCTCTCTCGGTCAATCACACCCTCCAACCTTGTGCCTCTCGCTCTCTCACACCCTCAAACTCTCCCTCTCTCTCCCTCCGATGCCCTCAAACCCTCTCTCCCTCTCTCTCTCTCAAACCCTCTCTCTCATGCCCCCAAACCCTCTCTCTCTGTCTGTCTCTCTCTCAGATCATCCAACCATCGCCCTCTCTCTCATGCCCTCACACACACTCTCTCTCTCTCCCTTATGCCATCAAGCCTTTGTTCTCACTCTCAGGCCCATAACCCCTCTCTCTCTCTCACGCCCTCCAACCCTCTGTCTCTATTTCTCACACCCTCAAATCCTCCCTCTGTCTCTCACACCCTCAAACACTATCCCTCTCTCACTTATGCCCTCAAACCCTCTCCCTCTCTCTCTCACGCCCTCAAACCCTCCCTCTCGGATGCCCTAAACCCTCTCTGTCTATCACACCCTCCAACGCTGTGCCTCTTTCTCTCAAACCCTCAACCCCTCTCTCCCACACCCTGAAACTGTCTCTCTCTCTCTCAAACCTTCAAACTTTCTATCTCCTTCTCCCACACCCTCAAACCCTCTCTCTCACATGCCCTCAAACCCTTTCCCTCTCATGCCCTCAACCCTCTCTCTCTCATGCCCTCAAACCCTCTCTGATGCCCTCAAACCCTCTCTGCCACTCTCTCTCTCTCAGTTCCTCCAACCATCTCCCTCTCTCTCACAACCTCAAACCTCACTCTCTCATGCCCTCGGAACCCGTCTTTCTCTCTCTCTCTTTCTCTCTCAAGCCTTCTGAACCTCTGCCTCTCTCTTTCATGCCCTCAAACCATCTCTGTCTCACGCACTCAAACCCTTTCTCTGTCTCTCATGCCCTCCAACACTTTGCTTCTCTCTCTCACGCCCGCCAACCCTCTGTCTCTCTCTCACACTCTCAAATCCTCTCTCTCTTTCTCACAACCTGAAACACTCTCTCTCTCTCTCTGATGCTCTCAAACCCTCACTCTCTCTCTTTCAGGTCCTCCAACCCTCTCCCTCTCCTCACGGCCTGAAACTTTCTCTCTCAAGACTTCAAACCCTCTATCTCTCTCTCATGCCCTCAAACTCTCTCTCTCTCATGCCCTCAAAACCTCTTTCTTTCTCTCACGGTCTCAAACCCTCTCTCTCTCTCCCTCTTACCCTCCCTCTCGCTTTCACATTCTCAAACCCTCTCTCTCTCACACTTTCAAACCCTCTCTATCATGCCCTCAAACCCTATGCCTCTCTCAAGCCCTCAGATCTTCACTCTCTCTCTCGCAATTAAACCCTCTCTCTCTGACACCCACGAATCCTCTCTCTGATGCCCTCAAAACCTTTGTCCCCTCTCTCACACACTGAAACACTCTCCAACTCACGCCCTCAAACCCTCTCTCTCTCTCACTACGCCCTGAAAATGTCTCTCTTTCTCGCCAACAAATCCTCTCTCTCTCACGCCCTCAATTCCCTTCTCTCTCATGCCCTCTTACCCTCCCTCTCACTCTCCAGCCCATAAACCCCCTCTCTCTCTCTCTCATGCCCTCAAAACCCCCTCCCTCACACCTTCAAATCCTCGCTCTCTCTCAGGCCCGCAACCCATCTCTCTCTCTCTCACGCCTAAAGCCCCCTGTCTCGTTTTCATGCCCTGAAGCCCTCTCTCACCCGCCTTCAAATACTCTCTCCCTTTCTCACACCCTCAAACCCTCTCTCTCTCTGACACCCTCAAATCCTAAATCTGTCTGTCTCTCTCTCTCTCTCCCTCTCAGGTCCTCCAATCCTCTTCCTCTCACTCAAGCCTTCAAACCCTCTCTCTCGCTTGCCCACAAAACCTCTCTCTCTCTCTCTCACGCCCAGAAAACCTCTCTCTCTCACAACGTCTATCTCTCACTCTCACACCCACCAACACTGTCTCTCTCTCTCACACCCTGAAAACCTCTCTCTTTCACTCCCTCAAAACCTCTCTCTCACGCTCTCAAAGTCTCTCTCTCTCTCATGCCATCAAAACCTCATTCTCTCACATCCTCATTGCCTCTCCCCCATGCCCTCAAACCACCTCCCTCTTTCTCATGCCCAAACAGCCTCTCTCTCTTTCATGCCCTGAAACCATCTCTCACATGCCCACAAATCTTCTTCCTTTTTCTCACACCCTCAAACTCTCTCACTCTCTCATTCTTATGCACTCAAACCCTCACTCTCTCAGGAAATCAAACCCTCACCCTCTCTCTCTAAGGCCCTGAAACTCTCTCTCTCTCGAGCCTTAAAACCCTCTGCATTTCTCTCTCACCCTCAACACCTCTCTCTCTCTCATGCCCTCAAGGCCCCCTCTCTCTCTCATGCCCTCCAACCCTCTCTGTCTCTCTCATGTCCTTAAACCCTCTCTCTCTCACAACCTCTCTCTCTCTCTCTTCCCTCTCTCTCGTCTCTCTCCCCACTCTCACCCTCTCACACCCTCAAACCCTCTCTCTCTCACACACATGCCCCCTCGCTCTCTCTCCTCTTTCTCTCTCCCAGTTCCCTCTCTCTGTCTCTCTCTTCATTCTCTCTACCTCGGTCTCCCTCTCTCTCATGCTTTCACACCCTCTCTCTCTCTGACACCCTCAAACACTCCCCCTCTCTGACAGACATCCTCACCCGCTCTCTCTGTAACACACACAAGTCTTCACCTCTCTCTCTCCCTCTCATGCCCTTACACTCTCTCTCTCTCCCTCTCTCACACAGGCCCTCACCCACACTCTCTATGACACATGCCCTCTCTCTCTCCCCTTCTCTCTCTCTCAATCCTGCCCCTCTCTCTCTCCCCTTCTCTCTCTCTCTCTCCTCCCTCCCTCTCTCTCTCACGCCCTCAAACCATCTCTCTATCCCTCATTCTTTCTCCCCTTTCTCTCTCTCATTTATCTCCCTGTGTCTCTGTCTTCCCTCTCTCTTCTCCCTACCTCTCACTGCCGTGATCTATCTCTCTCTCTCACACCCACTTCTCCTCTGTCTATATTTCACGCCCTCAAACCCTCTCTCTCTCACGCCCTCAAACCCTCTGTCTCTATTTCTCACACCCTCAAATCCTCCCTCTGTCTCTCACACCCTCAAACACTATCCCTCTCTCACTTATGCCCTCAAACCCTCTCCCTCTCTCTCTCACGCCCTCAAACCCTCCCTCTCGGATGCCCTAAACCCTCTCTGTCTATCACACCCTCCAACGCTGTGCCTCTTTCTCTCAAACCCTCAACCCCTCTCTCCCACACCCTGAAACTGTCTCTCTCTCTCTCAAACCTTCAAACTTTCTATCTCCTTCTCCCACACCCTCAAACCCTCTCTCTCACATGCCCTCAAACCCTTTCCCTCTCATGCCCTCAACCCTCTCTCTCTCATGCCCTCAAACCCTCTCTGATGCCCTCAAACCCTCTCTGCCACTCTCTCTCTCTCAGTTCCTCCAACCATCTCCCTCTCTCTCACAACCTCAAACCTCACTCTCTCATGCCCTCGGAACCCGTCTTTCTCTCTCTCTCTTTCTCTCTCAAGCCTTCTGAACCTCTGCCTCTCTCTTTCATGCCCTCAAACCATCTCTCTCTCACGCACTCAAACCCTTTCTCTGTCTCTCATGCCCTCCAACACTTTGCTTCTCTCTCTCACGCCCGCCAACCCTCTGTCTCTCTCTCACACTCTCAAATCCTCTCTCTCTTTCTCACAACCTGAAACACTCTCTCTCTCTCTCTGATGCTCTCAAACCCTCACTCTCTCTCTTTCAGGTCCTCCAACCCTCTCCCTCTCCTCACGGCCTGAAACTTTCTCTCTCAAGACTTCAAACCCTCTATCTCTCACTCATGCCCTCAAACTCTCTCTCTCTCATGCCCTCAAAACCTCTTTCTTTCTCTCACGGTCTCAAACCCTCTCTCTCTCTCCCTCTTACCCTCCCTCTCGCTTTCACATTCTCAAACCCTCTCTCTCTCACACTTTCAAACCCTCTCTATCATGCCCTCAAACCCTATGCCTCTCTCAAGCCCTCAGATCTTCACTCTCTCTCTCGCAATTAAACCCTCTCTCTCTGACACCCACGAATCCTCTCTCTGATGCCCTCAAAACCTTTGTCCCCTCTCTCACACACTGAAACACTCTCCAACTCACGCCCTCAAACCCTCTCTCTCTCTCACTACGCCCTGAAAATGTCTCTCTTTCTCGCCAACAAATCCTCTCTCTCTCACGCCCTCAATTCCCTTCTCTCTCATGCCCTCTTACCCTCCCTCTCACTCTCCAGCCCATAAACCCCCTCTCTCTCTCTCTCATGCCCTCAAAACCCCCTCCCTCACACCTTCAAATCCTCGCTCTCTCTCAGGCCCGCAACCCATCTCTCTCTCTCTCACGCCTAAAGCCCCCTGTCTCGTTTTCATGCCCTGAAGCCCTCTCTCACCCGCCTTCAAATACTCTCTCCCTTTCTCACACCCTCAAACCCTCTCTCTCTCTGACACCCTCAAATCCTAAATCTGTCTCTCTCTCTCTCTCTCTCCCTCTCAGGTCCTCCAATCCTCTTCCTCTCACTCAAGCCTTCAAACCCTCTCTCTCGCTTGCCCACAAAACCTCTCTCTCTCTCTCTCACGCCCAGAAAACCTCTCTCTCTCACAACGTCTATCTCTCACTCTCACACCCACCAACACTGTCTCTCTCTCTCACACCCTGAAAACCTCTCTCTTTCACTCCCTCAAAACCTCTCTCTCACGCTCTCAAAGTCTCTCTCTCTCTCATGCCATCAAAACCTCATTCTCTCACATCCTCATTGCCTCTCCCCCATGCTCTCAAACCACCTCCCTCTTTCTCATGCCCAAACAGCCTCTCTCTCTTTCATGCCCTGAAACCATCTCTCACATGCCCACAAATCTTCTTCCTTTTTCTCACACCCTCAAACTCTCTCACTCTCTCATTCTTATGCACTCAAACCCTCACTCTCTCAGGAAATCAAACCCTCACCCTCTCTCTCTAAGGCCCTGAAACTCTCTCTCTCTCGAGCCTTAAAACCCTCTGCATTTCTCTCTCACCCTCAACACCTCTCTCTCTCTCATGCCCTCAAGGCCCCCTCTCTCTCTCATGCCCTCCAACCCTCTCTGTCTCTCTCATGTCCTTAAACCCTCTCTCTCTCACAACCTCTCTCTCTCTCTCTTCCCTCTCTCTCGTCTCTCTCCCCACTCTCACCCTCTCACACCCTCAAACCCTCTCTCTCTCACACACATGCCCCCTCGCTCTCTCTCCTCTTTCTCTCTCCCAGTTCCCTCTCTCTGTCTCTCTCTTCATTCTCTCTACCTCGGTCTCCCTCTCTCTCATGCTTTCACACCCTCTCTCTCTCTGACACCCTCAAACACTCCCCCTCTCTGACAGACATCCTCACCCGCTCTCTCTGTAACACACACAAGTCTTCACCTCTCTCTCTCCCTCTCATGCCCTTACACTCTCTCTCTCTCCCTCTCTCACACAGGCCCTCACCCACACTCTCTATGACACATGCCCTCTCTCTCTCCCCTTCTCTCTCTCTCAATCCTGCCCCTCTCTCTCTCCCCTACTCTCTCTCTCTCTCCTCCCTCCCTCTCTCTCTCACGCCCTCAAACCATCTCTCGATCCCTCATTCTTTCTCCCCTTTCTCTCTCTCATTTATCTCCCTGTGTCTCTGTCTTCCCTCTCTCTTCTCCCTACCTCTCACTGCCGTGATCTATCTCTCTCTCTCACACCCACTTCTCCTCTGTCTATATTTCACGCCCTCAAACCCTCTCTCTCTCACGCCCTCAAACCCTCTGTCTCTATTTCTCACACCCTCAAATCCTCCCTCTGTCTCTCACACCCTCAAACACTATCCCTCTCTCACTTATGCCCTCAAACCCTCTCCCTCTCTCTCTCACGCCCTCAAACCCTCCCTCTCGGATGCCCTAAACCCTCTCTGTCTATCACACCCTCCAACGCTGTGCCTCTTTCTCTCAAACCCTCAACCCCTCTCTCCCACACCCTGAAACTGTCTCTCTCTCTCTCAAACCTTCAAACTTTCTATCTCCTTCTCCCACACCCTCAAACCCTCTCTCTCACATGCCCTCAAACCCTTTCCCTCTCATGCCCTCAACCCTCTCTCTCTCATGCCCTCAAACCCTCTCTGATGCCCTCAAACCCTCTCTGCCACTCTCTCTCTCTCAGTTCCTCCAACCATCTCCCTCTCTCTCACAACCTCAAACCTCACTCTCTCATGCCCTCGGAACCCGTCTTTCTCTCTCTCTCTTTCTCTCTCAAGCCTTCTGAACCTCTGCCTCTCTCTTTCATGCCCTCAAACCATCTCTCTCTCACGCACTCAAACCCTTTCTCTGTCTCTCATGCCCTCCAACACTTTGCTTCTCTCTCTCACGCCCGCCAACCCTCTGTCTCTCTCTCACACTCTCAAATCCTCTCTCTCTTTCTCACAACCTGAAACACTCTCTCTCTCTCTCTGATGCTCTCAAACCCTCACTCTCTCTCTTTCAGGTCCTCCAACCCTCTCCCTCTCCTCACGGCCTGAAACTTTCTCTCTCAAGACTTCAAACCCTCTATCTCTCACTCATGCCCTCAAACTCTCTCTCTCTCATGCCCTCAAAACCTCTTTCTTTCTCTCACGGTCTCAAACCCTCTCTCTCTCTCCCTCTTACCCTCCCTCTCGCTTTCACATTCTCAAACCCTCTCTCTCTCACACTTTCAAACCCTCTCTATCATGCCCTCAAACCCTATGCCTCTCTCAAGCCCTCAGATCTTCACTCTCTCTCTCGCAATTAAACCCTCTCTCTCTGACACCCACGAATCCTCTCTCTGATGCCCTCAAAACCTTTGTCCCCTCTCTCACACACTGAAACACTCTCCAACTCACGCCCTCAAACCCTCTCTCTCTCTCACTACGCCCTGAAAATGTCTCTCTTTCTCGCCAACAAATCCTCTCTCTCTCACGCCCTCAATTCCCTTCTCTCTCATGCCCTCTTACCCTCCCTCTCACTCTCCAGCCCATAAACCCCCTCTCTCTCTCTCTCATGCCCTCAAAACCCCCTCCCTCACACCTTCAAATCCTCGCTCTCTCTCAGGCCCGCAAACCATCTCTCTCTCTCTCACGCCTAAAGCCCCCTGTCTCGTTTTCATGCCCTGAAGCCCTCTCTCACCCGCCTTCAAATACTCTCTCCCTTTCTCACACCTTCAAACCCTCTCTCTCTCTGACACCCTCAAATCCTAAATCTGTCTGTCTCTCTCTCTCTCTCCCTCTCAGGTCCTCCAACCCTCTTCCTCTCACTCAAGCCTTCAAACCCTCTCTCTCGCTTGCCCACAAAACCTCTCTCTCTCTCTCTCTCACGCCCAGAAAACCTCTCTCTCTCACAACGTCTATCTCTCACTCTCACACCCACCAACACTGTCTCTCTCTCTCACACCCTGAAAACCTCTCTCTTTCACTCCCTCAAAACCTCTCTCTCACGCTCTCAAAGTCTCTCTCTCTCTCATGCCATCAAAACCTCATTCTCTCACATCCTCATTGCCTCTCCCCCATGCCCTCAAACCACCTCCCTCTTTCTCATGCCCAAACAGCCTCTCTCTCTTTCATGCCCTGAAACCATCTCTCACATGCCCACAAATCTTCTTCCTTTTTCTCACACCCTCAAACTCTCTCACTCTCTCATTCTTATGCACTCAAACCCTCACTCTCTCAGGAAATCAAACCCTCACCTTCTCTCTCTAAGGCCCTGAAACTCTCTCTCTCGAGCCTTAAAACCCTCTGCATTTCTCTCTCACCCTCAACACCTCTCTCTCTCTCATGCCCTCAAGGCACCCTCTCTCTCTCATGCCCTCCAACCCTCTCTGTCTCTCTCATGTCCTTAAACCCTCTCTCTCTCACAACCTCTCTCTCTCTCTCTTCCCTCTCTCTCGTCTCTCTCCCCACTCTCACCCTCTCACACCCTCAAACCCTCTCTCTCTCACACACATGCCCCCTCGCTCTCTCTCCTCTTTCTCTCTCCCAGTTCCCTCTCTCTGTCTCTCTCTTCATTCTCTCTACCTCGGTCTCCCTCTCTCTCATGCTTTCACACCCTCTCTCTCTCTGACACCCTCAAACACTCCCCCTCTCTGACAGACATCCTCACCCGCTCTCTCTGTAACACACACAAGTCTTCACCTCTCTCTCTCCCTCTCATGCCCTTACACTCTCTCTCTCTCCCTCTCTCACACAGGCCCTCACCCACACTCTCTATGACACATGCCCTCTCTCTCTCCCCTTCTCTCTCTCTCAATCCTGCCCCTCTCTCTCTCCCCTTCTCTCTCTCTCTCTCCTCCCTCCCTCTCTCTCTCACGCCCTCAAACCATCTCTCTATCCCTCATTCTTTCTCCCCTTTCTCTCTCTCATTTATCTCCCTGTGTCTCTGTCTTCCCTCTCTCTTCTCCCTACCTCTCACTGCCGTGATCTATCTCTCTCTCTCACACCCACTTCTCCTCTGTCTATATTTCACGCCCTCAAACCCTCTCTCTCTCACGCCCTCAAACCCTCCCTCTCTCCCACATGCCCTCAAGCCCTCTCTCTCTCCCACCCTCAACACCTCTCTCGCTGTCTCCTTCCCTCAACACCTCCCTCTCCCTCATACCCTAAAGTCTGATCTCTCTCTGTCATGCCCTCAAACACTCTCTCTCTCTGACACCTTCACCCACTCTTACTCTCTCACACGCATGCCCTCACCCCTTCTCTCTCTAACACACAAACTCACCCACTCTCTCAATCATACATAAACCCATTCACCCCATCTCAAACTCTCACTTCTCTCTCTCACACTCGCCATTCCACATTCTCTCTCTCACACACACCCTCAACCTCTCTCTCTCTATCACACACACCCTCAATGCCTCTCTCTCCCTCTCCCCCTCTCTCTCACGCCGTTACACTCTGTCTCTCGCTCTCTTTCACACAGGCGCTCAACCTCTCTCTCTCAGACACGTGCCCTCTCTCTTTCATGCTGTTACACTCTGTCTCTCGCTCTCTTTCACACAGGCCCTCACCCACTCACTCTCAGACAAATGCCCTCTCTCTCTCCTTCCCTCCCTTCTCTCTCTCTCCACTCACAGCTGTGAACCTAAGTCAGATTCAGGAATGGACTCTCCCTACACTTACATGCAGTGGCACTGTTGCTTTTAAGCAGCAATACAGCAGCCATGTCATCCACACAATCGCATGAACAGTAATGTGTTGAGTTCTGTATTAATTTGTTTGTATTGATGCTGATTGAGGAGCAGGTATTGGTGCAGAAACTGCTGGAGCTTCCTTCATGCCTGGTGTGTGCTTTGGCTGAAGGCAGCTCCTTGGTTCATTGCTGAAGCTTCATCCTGAGCTGTTTTCTTTGCAGTTTTTGTCAGTGGTGGTTTGCCATTGCCTTCCTCAGGGCGAGGGTGAGGGTGCAGGTCCCAAGTTTGCCTCAGCCCATACGGGAATTGAAACCACGCTGTCGGTGTTAATCTGACCCACCCGCTTGTCATCCAGCCAACTGAGATAAGCAGCCCCCCAGAGCTTGCTGTTCTCCTTCAAATAGTGCCATGAGACCTTCCACATCCATCCAAATGACTTGAAGTTAAGTGGAGCTTCATCCGACATCTAATTGAAGGGTGTGGAATTTTTCTGGCAAAGCTGATGGTAAATGCTGAGTTGTTCAAATGAGAAGTGTGAGCTGATGCACTTTGCTAGGAAGGACATGGACAGACAATATCAAATAAGGGGTGACATTCTGAAGGAGCTGTCGGAGCAGAAAGACTTGAGTATCTATGTGCATAGATGAATGAAGGTGGCAGGACAGGTGGAGAGAGCAGGTAATAAAGCATATAGTATCCCGGGCTTCATTAATAGGGGCACAGAGTGCAAGAGCAAGCAGGTTATGCTGAATTTATATAAGACGCTCATTAGACATCAATTGGAGCATTGTGTATAATTCTGTGTGCCACATTGTAGGAAGGATGTGAACACGTTGGAGAGAGTGCAGAAGAGGTTTACAAGAGTCCTTCCAAGCATGAGAAACTTCAGCTATGAGGATAGATTGAAGAGGTTGGCACTGTTCTCCCTGGCGAGGAGAAGGCTGAGAGGAGATTTGATAGAGATGTTCAAAATGATGAGGGGGCTGAACAGAGTAGATAGGGAGAAGCTGTTCCTGCTCGTAAAATGATCAAGAATGAGAGGCACAGATTTAAAGTGATTTGCAAAAGAAGCAAGTGTGATGTGAGAAAAACCTTTCTCACACAGCGAGTGGTCGGAGTCTGGACTGGTCTAACTGAAGCGTGGTGGAAGCAGATTCAACTGAGGCATTTGAGGACTTTAGATGATTATTTGAATAGAAACAATGTTCAAGGGTACGGGGAAAAGGCAGGGCAATGGCACTAAGTCATCATGCTCATTTGGAGAGCCGGTGCAGACATGATGGGCCGAATGGCCTCTTTCTGTGCCGTTAAGATTCTGTGATTCAAAGGGAAACTTGACACAAAAGCCACAACCAAAAGCCACAAACAGCCTCAATATTGAAAAACAACAACAATCTCAACATTAAAAAACAGCAACAAATTCAACAACAACCTCAATATTGAAAAACAACAACAACCTCAACATTGAAAAACACCAACAAATTCAACAACAACCTCAATATTGAAAACACCAACAAATTTAACAACATCCTCAATATAGAAAAACAACAACAACCTCAACATTGAAAAACACCAACAAATTCAACAACAACCTCAACATTGAAAAACACCAACAACCTCAAAATTGAAAAAAAGCAACAAATTCAACAACATCAACATTGAAAAACACCACAAACTCAACAACAACCTCAACATTGAACAACACCAACAAATTCAATAACTTCCTCAACATTGAAAAAAAACCAACAAATTAAACAGCAAACTCAACATTGAAAAACACCAGCAATTTCAACAACAACCTCAACATTGAAAACAGCAACAAACTCAACAAGAACTTCGACATAGAAAAACACCAACAAATTCAACAACAACCTCAACATTGAAAAAAACCAACAAATTCAAGAACAACCTCAACATTAAAAAACACCAACAAATTGAACAACAAACTCAACATTGAATAAAACCAACAAATTCAACAACAATCTCAGCATTGAAAAACAGGAAGAAATTCAAACAACAACCCCAACATTGAAAACACGAAGAAATTCATCAGGAACCTCGATTTTGAAAAAAACCAACAAACTCAACAACAACCTCAACATTGAAAAACACCAACAAATTCAACAACAACATCAACATTGAAAAACAACAACAAATTCAACAACAACCCCAACATTGAAAAACAACAACAACATCAAAATTGAAAAATACCACAAACTCAACAACAACCTCAACATTGAAAAACACAAACAAATTCAACAACAACCTCAACATTGAAAAACACCAACAAATTCAACAACAACCTCAACATTGAAAAACACCAACAAATTCAACAACAACCTCAACTTTGAAAAACACCAACAAATTCAACAACAACCTGAACTTTGAAAAACACCAACAAATTCAAAAATAACCTCAACATTGAAACACAACAACAAATTCAAAAACTATCTCAACTTTGAAAAACACCAACAAATTCAACAACAACATCAGCATTGAAAAAACCAACAAATTCAACAACAACCTCAACATTGAAAACACCAACAATTTCAACAACAACCTCAACATTGAAAAAAACCAACAAATTCAAGAACAACCTCAACATTAAAAAACACCAACAAATTGAACAACAAACTCAACATTGAATAAAACCAACAAATTCAACAACAATCTCAGCATTGAAAAACAGGAAGAAATTCAACAACAACCCCAACATTGAAAACACGAAGAAATTCATCAGGAACCTCGATTTTGAAAAAAACCAACAAACTCAACAACAACCTCAACATTGAAAAACACCAACAAATTCAACAACAACATCAACATTGAAAAACAACAACAAATTCAACAACAACCCCAACATTGAAAAACAACAACAACATCAAAATTGAAAAATACCACAAACTCAACAACAACCTCAACATTGAAAAACACAAACAAATTCAACAACAACCTCAACATTGAAAAACACCAACAAATTCAACAACAACCTCAACATTGAAAAACACCAACAAATTCAACAACAACCTCAACTTTGAAAAACACCAACAAATTCAACAACAACCTGAACTTTGAAAAACACCAACAAATTCAAAAATAACCTCAACATTGAAACACAACAACAAATTCAAAAACTATCTCAACTTTGAAAAACACCAACAAATTCAACAACAACATCAGCATTGAAAAAACCAACAAATTCAACAACAACCTCAACATTGAAAACACCAACAATTTCAACAACAACCTAGACATTGAATAACACCAACACATTGAACAACAACCACAACATTGAAAAAACCAACAAATTCAACAACAACCTCAACAATCAAAACAGCAACAAATTCAACAACAACCTCAACATTGAAAAAAACCAACAAATTCAACAACAACCTCAACATTGATAAACAGCAACAAATTCAACAACAACCACAAAATTGAAAAACAACAACAACCTCAACATTGAAAAAGACCAACAAATTCAACACCAACCTCAACATTGAAAAAAACCAACAATTTCAACAACAACCTCAACATTGAAAAACACCAACAAATTCAACAACCACCTCAAAATTGACAAAATAACAACAAATTCAACAACAACCTCAACATTGAAAAACAACAACAACATCAACATTGAAAAACACCACAAACTCAACAGCAACCTCAACATTGAACAACACCAACAAATTCAACAACAACCTCAACATTGAAAAACACCAACAACCTCAAAATTCAAAAAAAGCAACAAATTCAACAACATCAACATTGAAAAACACCACAAACTCAACAACAACCTCAACATTGAACAACACCAACAAATTCAACAACTTCCTCAACATTGAAAAAAACCAACAAATTCAAAAGCAAACTCAACATTGAAAAACACCAACAATTTCAACAACAACCTCAACATTGAAAACACCAACAAACTCAACAAGAACTTCGACATAGAAAAACACCAACAAATTCAACAACAACCTCAACATTGAAAAAAACCAACAAATTCAAGAACAACCTCAACATTAAAAAACACCAACAATTTGAACAACAAACTCAACATTGAATAAAACCAACAAATTCAACAACAATCTCAACATTGAAAAAAAAGAACAAATTCAACAACAACCTCAACATTGAAAAACACCAACAAATTCAACAAAAACCTCAACTTTGAAAAACACCAACAAATTCAACAGCAACCTGAACTTTGAAAAACACCAACAAGTTCAAAAATAACCTCAACATTGAAAAACAACAACAAATTCAACAACTACCTCAACTTTGAAACTTTGAAAAACACCAACAAATTCAATAACAACATCAGCATTGAAAACAACAAACAAATTCAACAACAACCTCAACATTGAAAAACACCAGCAAACTCAACAACAACCTAGACATTGAAAAACACCAACAAATTCAACAACAACCTCGACATTGAAAAAACACCAACAAATTCAACAACAACCTCGACATTGAAAAACACCAACAAATTCAACAACAACCTCAATATTGAAAGACAACAACAACCTCAACATTGAAAAACACCAACAAATTCAACAACAACTTCGACATTGAAAAACAGCAACAAATTCAACAACAACATCAATACTGAAAAACACCAACAAATTCAACAACAAACTCAATATTGAAAAAAAACAACAACCTCAACATAGAAAACCACCAACAAATTCAACAACAACTTCAACATTGAAAAGCACCAGCAAATTCAACAACAACCACAACATTGAAAAACAGCAACAAATTCAACAACAACCTCAACATTGAAAACAACAACAATTCAACAACAACCTCAACTTGGAAAAACACCATCAAATTCAACAACAACCTCAAAATTGAAAAACAACAACAACCTCAACATTGAAAAACACCAACAAATTCAACAACAACCTCAAAATTGAAAACACCAACAAATTCAACAATAACCTCAATATTGAAAAAACAACAACAACCTCAACATTGAAAAACACCAACAAATTCAAAAACAACCTCAATATTGAAAAACAACAACCTCAACATTAAAAAACACCAAGAAATTCAACAACAACCACAACATTGAAAAAAACAACAAATTCAACAACAACCTCAAGATTGAAAAACCACCAACAAATTCAACAACAACCTCAACATTGAAAAACAGCAACAAATTCAACCACAACCACAACATTGAAAACACCAAAAAATTTAACAACATCCTCAATATAGAAAACACAACAACAACCTCAACATTGAAAAACACCAACAAATTCAACAACAGCTTCAACATTGAAAAGCACCAGCAAATTCAACAACAACCACAACATTGAAAAACAGCAACAAAATTCAACAACAACCTCAACATTGAAAACAACAACAATTCAACAAACAACCTCAATATTGAAAAACAACACCTCAACATTATAAAACACCGAGAAATTCAACAACAACCCACAACATTGAAAAAACAACAAATTCAACAACAACCTCAAGATTGAAAAACACCAACAAATTCAACAACAACCTCAACATTGAAAAACAGCAACAAATTCAACAACAACCTCAACATTGAAAAACACCAACAAATTCAACAACAACCTCAAAATTGAAAAACACCAACAACCTCAACATTGAAAAACAGCAACAAATTCAACAACATCAACATTGAAAAACAACAACAAATTCAACAACAACCTCAACATTGAAAAAACAACAACAACATCAACATTGAAAAACACCACAAACTCAACAACAACCTCAACATTGAAAAACACCAACAAATTCAACAACAACCTCAACATTGAAAACACCAACAAATTCAACAACAACTTCAACATTGAAAAATACCAACAAATTCAACAACAACCTCGACATTGAAGAACACCAACAAATTCAACTGCAACCTCGACATTGAAAAACACCAACAAATTCAACAACAACCTCGACATTGAAAAACACCAACAAACTCAACAACAACCTCGACATTGAAAAACACAAACACATTCAACAACAACCTCAATATTGAAAAACAACAACAACCTCAACACTGAAAAGCACCAACAACCTCAACATTCAAAAAAAGCAACAAATTCAACAACATCAAGATTGAAAAAAGACCAACAAATTCAACAACAACCTCAACATTGAAAACAGCAATAAACACAACAACAACCCTCAACATTGAAAACACCAACAAATTTAATAACATCCTCAATATTGAAAAACAAGAACAACCTCAACATTGAAAAACACCAGCAAATTTAACAACAACCTCAACATTGAAAAACAGCAACAACCTCAACATTGAAAAACAGCAACAAATTCAACAAAAACCCCAACATTGAAAAACAACAACAACATCAAAATTGAAAAACACCACAAACTCAACAACAACCTCAACATTGAAAAACACCAACAAATTCAACAACAACCTCAACATTGAAAAAAGCAACAAATTCAACAACAACCTCAACATTGAAAAACACCAACAAATTCAACAACAATCGCAACTTTGAAAAACACCAACAAATTCAACAACAAACCTGAACTTTGAACAACACCAACAAAATCAAAAATAACCTCAACATTGAAAAACAACAACAAATTCAAAAACTACCTCAACTTTGAAAAACACCAACAAATTCAACAACACATCAGCATTGAAAACACCAACAAATTCAACAACAACCTCAACATTGAAAACACGAACAATTTCAACAACAACCGCGACATTGAATAACACCAACAAATTGAACAACAACCACAACATTGAAAAAAACCAACAAAATCAAGAACAACCTCAACAATCAAAACAGCAACAAATTCAACAACAACCTCAACATTGAAATACACCAACAAATTCAACAACAACCTCAACATTGAAAAACACCAACAAATTCAACAAACAACCTCAACATTGAAAAAAAACCAACAATTTCAACAACAACCTCAACATTGAAAAACACCAACAAATTCAACAACAACCTCAACACTGAAAAACCACCAACAAATTCAACAACAACCTCAACATTGAAAAACACCAACAAATTCAACAACCACCTCAACATTGAAAACAGCAATAAATTCAACAACAAACTCAACATTGAAAAACAACAACAACCACAACATTGAAAAACACCAACAAATTCAACAACAATCTGAACATTGAAAACACCAACAAATTCAACAACAACCTCAATATTGAAAAACAACAACAACCTCAACATTGAAAAACACCAACAAATTCAACAATAACCTCAACATTGAAAACACCAACAAATTTAACAACATCCTCAATATTGAAAAACAACAACAACCACAACATGGAAAAACTCCACCAAATTTAACAACAACCTCAACATTGAAAAACACCAACAACCTCAACATTGAAAAACAGCAACAAATTCAACAACATAAACATTGAAAAACAACAACAACATCAACATAGAAAAACACCACAAACTGAACAACAACCACAACATTGAAAAACACCAACAAATTCAACAACAACCTCAACATTGAAAACAGCAATAAATTCAACAACAACCTCAACATTGAAAAACAACAACGACCACAACATTGAAAAACACGAACAAATTCAACAACAATCTGAAGATTGAAAACACCAACAAATTCAACAACAACCTCAACATTGAAAAACAACAACAAACTCAACATTGTAAAGCACCAACAAATTCATCAACAACCTCAACATTGAAAACACCAACAAATTTAACAACATCCTCAATATTGAAAAACAACAACAAACCTCAACATTGAAAAATACCAACAAATGTAACAACAACCTCAACATTGAAAATCACCAACAACCTCAACATTGAAAAACAGCAACAAATTCAACAACATCACATTGAAAAACAACAACAAATTCAACAACAACCTCAACATTGAAAAACAACAACAACATCAACATAGAAAAACACCACAAACTGAACAACAACGTCAACATTGAAAAAAACCAACAAATTCAACAACAACGTCAACATTGAAAAAAACCAACAAATTCAACAACAACCTCAACATCGAAAAAAAACCAAAAATTCAACAACAACCTCAACATTGAAAAACACCAACAAATTGAACAACAACCTCAACTTTGAAAAACACCAACCAAATTCAACAACAACCTGAACTTTGAAAAACACCAAACAAATTCAAAAATAACCTCAACATGGAAAAACAAAAACAAATTCAACAACAACATCAGCATTGAAAACACCAACAAATTCAACAACAACCTCAACATTGAACACACCAAGAAATTCAACAACAACTTCAACATTTGAAAACATCAACAAATTCAACAATAACCTCGACATGGATAAACACCAACAAATTTAAACAATATCCTCGACATTGAAAAACACCAACATATTCAACAACAACCTCAACATTGAAAAACACCAACAAATTCAACAACAACCTCGACATTGAAAAACATCAACAAATTCAACAACAACCTCAATATTGAAAAACAACAACAACTTCAACACAGAAAAAACACCAACAAATTCAACAACAACCTCGACATTGAAAAACAGCAACAAATTCAACAACAACCTCAACACTGAAAAACACCAACAAATTCAACAACAACCTCAATATTGAAAAACAACAACAACCTGAACATAGAAAACACCAACAAATTCAACAACAAGCTCAACATTGAAAAGCACCAGCAAATTCAACAACAACCACAAGACTGAAAAACAGCAACAAATTCAACAACAACCTCAACATTGAAAACACCAACAAATTCAACAACAACCTCAATAATGAAAACAACAACAAGCTCAACATTGAAAAACACCAACAAATTCAACAACAACCTCAACATTGAAAACAGCAATAAATTCAACAACAACCTCAACATTGAAAAACAACAACCACAACATTGAAAAACACCAACAAATTCAACAACAACCTCAACATTGAAAACACCAACAAATTCAACAACAATCTCAATAATGAAAAACAACAACAACCTCAACTTTGAAAAATACCAACAAATTCAACAACAACCTCAATATTGAAAAACAACAACAACCTCAACATTGAAAAACACCAACAAATTCAACAACAACTCAACATTGAAAAAAAATCAACAAATTCAGCAACAACCTCAAGATTGAAAAACACCAACAAATTCAACAACTACCTCAACATTGAAAAACACTAACAAATTCAACAACAACCTCAACATTGAAAAACACCAACAAATTTCCAGCAAAAACCTCAACATTGAAAACACCAACAAATTTAACAACATCCTCAATATAGAAAAACAACAACAACCTCAACATTGAAAAACACCAACAAATTCAACAACAACCTCAACATTGAAAAACACCAACAACCTCAACATTGAAAAACAACAACAAATTCAACAACAAACTCAACATTGAAAACACCAACAAATTCAACAACAACCTCAACATTAAAAAACACCAACAAATTGAACAACAAACTCAACATTGAATAACATCAACAAATTCAACAACAATCTCAATATTGAAAAACAGGAAGAAATTCAACAACAACCCCAGCATTTAAACAGGAAGAAATTCCATCAGGAACCTCGATATTGAAAAAAACCAACAAATTCAACAACAAACTCAACATTAAAAAACACCAAAAATTTCAACAACAACCTCGACATTGAAAAACAACAACAAAATCAAGAACAACCTCGACTTTGAAAAGCACCAAGAAATTCAACAACAACCACAACAATGAAAAAAATCCAACAAATTCAACAACAACCTCAACGTTAATAAAACACCAACAAATTCAACAACAACCTCGACATTGAAAAAACGCCAACAAATTGAACAACAACCACAACATTGAAAAAAAACCAACAAATTCAACAACAACCTCACCATTCAAAACAGCAACAAATGCACACAACAACCTCAACATTGAAAAAAAACCAAGAAATTCAGCAACAACCTCAACATTGAAAAAACAACAACAAATTCAACAACAACCTCAATATTGAAAAACAACAACAACTTCAACACAGAAAAACACCAACAAATTCAACAACAACCTCGACATTGAAAAACAGCAACAAATTCAACAACAACCTCAACCACTGAAAAACACCAACAAATTCAACAACAACCTCAATATTGAAAAACAACAACAACCTGAACATAGAAAACACCAACAAATTCAACAACAAGCTCAACATTGAAAAGCACCAGCAAATTCAACAACAACCACAAGACTGAAAAACAGCAACAAATTCAACAACAACCTCAACATTGAAAAACACCAACAAATTCAACAACAACCCTCAATAATGAAAAACAACAACAAGCTCAACATTGAAAAACACCAACAAATTCAACAACAACCTCAACATTGAAAACAGCAATAAATTCACAACAACCTCAACATTGAAAAACAACAACCACAACATTGAAAAAACACCAACAAATTCAACAACAACCTCAACATTGAAAACACCAACAAATTCAACAACAATCTCAATAATGAAAAACAACAACAACCTCAACTTTGAAAAATACCAACAAATTCAACAACAACCTCAATATTGAAAAACAACAACAACCTCACATTGAAAAACACCCAACAAATTCAACAACAACCTCAACATTGAAAAAAAAATCAACAAATTCAGCAACAACCTCAAGATTGAAAAAACACCAACAAAATTCAACAACTACCTCAACATTGAAAAACACTAACAAATTCAACAACAACCTCAACATTGAAAAACACCAACAAAATTCAGCAAAAACCTCAACATTGAAAACACCAACAAATTTAACAACATCCTCAATATAGAAAAACAACAACAACCTCAACATTGAAAAACACCAACAAATTCAACAACAACCTCAACATTGAAAAACACCAACACCTCAACATTGAAAAACAACAACAAAATCAACAACAAACTCAACATTGAAAACACCAACAAATTCAACAACAACCTCAACATTAAAAAACACCAACAAATTGAACAACAAACTCAACATTGAATAACATCAACAAATTCAACAACAATCTCAATATTGAAAAACAGGAAGAAATTCAACAACAACCCCAGCATTTAAAACAGGAAGAAATTCATCAGGAACCTCGATATTGAAAAAAACCAACAAATTCAACAACAAACTCAACATTAAAAAACACCAAAAATTTCAACAACAACCTCGACATTGAAAAACAACAACAAAATCAAGAACAACCTCGACTTTGAAAAGCACCAAGAAATTCAACAACAACCACAACAATGAAAAAAATCCAACAAATTCAACAACAACCTCAACGTTAATAAACACCAACAAATTCAACAACAACCTCGACATTGAAAAACGCCAACAAATTGAACAACAACCACAACATTGAAAAAAACCAACAAATTCAACAACAACCTCACCATTCAAAACAGCAACAAATGCAACAACAACCTCAACATTGAAAAAAACCAAGAAATTCAGCAACAACCTCAACATTGAAAAACACCAACAAATTCAACAAAAACCTCAAAATTGAAAAACAACAATAACCTCAACATTGAAAAACACAAACAAATTCAACAACAACCTCAACATTGAAAAAAAACCAAAAATTCAACAACAACCTCAACATTGAAATACACCAACAAATTCAACAACAACCTCAATATTGAAAATCAACAACAACCTCAACACTGAAAAGCACCAACAAATTCAACAACAACCTCAACATTGAAAAAAACCCAACAATTTCAACAACAACCTCAACATTGAAAAACACCAACAAATTCAACAACAACCACAACATTGAAAAAAACCAAAAAAATTCAACATCAACCTCAACATTGAAAAACACCAACAAATTTCAACAACAACCTCATCATTGAAAAACACCAACAAATTCAACAAGAACCTCAACATTGAAAAACACCAACAAATTCAACAACAACCTCAAAATTTGAAAAACAACAACACCACAACCTCAACATTGAAAAAAAACCAACAAATTCAACAACAATCTGAACATTGAAAACACCAACAAATTCAACAACAACCTCAATATTGAAAAACAACAACCTCAACATTTAAAAACACCAATAAATTCAACAACAACCTCAACATTGAAAACACCAACAAATTCAACAACAACCTCAATAAATGAAAAACAACAACAAGGCTCAACATTTGAAAAACACCCAACAACTTCAACAACAACCTCAACATTGAAAAACACCAACAAATTCAACAACAACCTCAACATTGAAAACAGCAATAAATTCAACAACAACCTCAACATTGAAAAAACAACAACCACAACATTTGAAAAACACCAACAAATCCAAACAACAACCCTCAACATTGAAAACACCAACAAATTCAACAACAATCTCAATAATGAAAAACAATAACAACCTCAACATTCAAAAATACCAACAAATTCAACAACAACCTCAATATTGAAAAACAACAACATCCTCAACATTGAAAAACACCAACAAATTCAACAACAACCTCAACATTGAAAAACAACAACAACCTCAACATTGAAAAACACCAAGAAATTCAACAACAACCTCAACATTGAAAAAAAATCAACAAATTCAGCAACAACCTCA